>JACEEZ010010917.1:0-19017 GCA_016584305.1 Chionoecetes opilio
TAGACGAGACATGTAGCTCAGATGGGTTTTAGGCTTTGCTAGTATTACTCTCTAGTAGTCTATTAGTCTCTAGTATTATTTCTAACATTCAAGTGTTGTGTCTAGTACTCTTCTTAACTTAGATTTTTTGTTCTCATTTTTATTTGATGAAAAATAAACCGAAAAATTTACATCAAGAAATCTTTTCTTATCTTATTATTATTATTATTATTGTTATTGTTATTATTATTATTATTATTATTATTATTGTTATTGTTATTATTATTATTATTATTATCGTTGTTATTATTATTATTATTATTATTATCATTGTTATTATTGTTATTATTATTATTGTTATTATTATCATTATTATCATTGTTATTATTATTGCTGTTGTTCCCTATAGGCTTTTTTGTATTTTGAATGCTTATAATAATAATAATGTTGCGCGTCGCCCTGAAACCTCAAAGACTTACCTGTCTTAATTTACCCCCAAAGGAGCGGCCACGTAACTTTAACTTCCCTCCTGTAGAAGGGCTCGGTAGACTAACCTGGGCGAGCAATCGGTGTGTAACACGTAGTTAAATAACACAAGGTGAATAGAGGAACATTGAACACTCACTGTACAATTCTCTATTTTAATAACGGAGGTCAACACAATACACAACTGCCTGAAGGCGTAGCCGAAGGAACAAACACCCTGCAGTTACACTTGTCACGCTCTGTGCTCCTCTAATAACCAACACACAAGGCTTCACTAAAAGGCACAGGACTACTGACGAGGTACGCTGGCCTACGCGAGGCACTACGAGCTACTGACGAGGGCTGACGACGCCAACAGGTGCATGGCCCTCTGCCCGGCGCGAGACCTCTACTCGTCTCCGCGGCTCACGGTGTTCTCCATTCTGTCCATCTTCCTAATGCAAGAGTTAATCAGTATCTTTACTCTTTCATCCCTTTCACTGGTAAACTCTGGAACTCTCTTCCTGTTTCTATTTTTCCACTTTCCTATGACTTAAAGTAATCGTCCAGACCCTTTTTTTTTTTGCCGAACTATGTTGAATGTACATTCAAAACACCTAATCCACCAAAAATAATTGATTTCCAGGCCTTATTTCCGTAAAAACACGACTTTTGTAAAAAGCGCGCGAAAAAAAAATCTTCCCTCCAACAGGGCTACGACTGTTATTGATGACGTCAGAACAGGGACGCCCGCAGACACTCTGTCTGACACCTGTCGGCAAATGTTATGATGAGCGATTGTACTTCGGTGTCAGACAGTGAATCTGTCGCTGTGACAGATTTAGAGTACGATGCTCAATCTGACAGCGAAAGAAATGACGCTGGTCGCGTATACTATGAGGAAAACAAACCTCAGATTGTCATGGGATCCTATATGTTTGACCCCGAGTACGAGGTGGATGAACAGGTGTTAGCAGAGCCTGAGGTTCAGCAGGAGGACCTGGCACTTCTCCAAAACATGGATTGGTAAATAAGGTTAAAACCCATGCGTGTGTGGGAATCACAATGAAGGTACTTTCGAGAAAATCCTATGGTTAGTTTTTGGAGCTACAGTCAAACGTCATTACTCTGAAACCACATAACTAGCATTAACTACAGCATAGAGTTGGAAAAATATGCGGGCGGGAAGGCAGAAAGTGTGACAGCCACCCCACCACAGGGTCTCTCACCACAGGGCACGCCCACTCCAAAAATGGTTTACTTGGTTTACTTGTCTTGTTAAGAGGCAAAGCCTCATAGTCGTGGTGGTCCACCGCTGCTGCCAGTCCTGGCGCCCCTGTCTAACAGGGGCCCCCTGGTCTGGTATGGTGTTGGACTGAGTCCTGTCTTTACGGGGGGGGGGGCCCCCTTTGTCCAGCACACCCGTGTACACGGGTTCACCTCCACTCGTCGTCCCAACCCCACACCTGGGTAGGCGACTAGTCACGCTGCACACTCTCACCCAGTCTTTCACCCGATGTGACCCCACTACACACCGTTTCTCAACACAACTGCTCGCCCCAACACTATGGGGGGTTTTATCGGACTCTTTGAGCTAACCGGGGTGGTGACAAGACGTTGTGCTCCAGCTCCTCCACCAAAGTATAACCGTACTATCGCTTCACCGACCACGACACTACACTACACTAAGTTGTAGTGTGCCTGATTCTGCTGTGTGGTGACGGTGTATGTCTGTGCCCTGGTCCCCCTGTTCCCGTGATTGATGCCGCCTGATGACGACGGCCGCCAGCCGGCTGCCGTGGACATGGACACCACTTCAACTGTCCCCAAGAGGTCCCGCTCGCCTTCCCCTCCGTCTGGTGAGACCCACCTGCCTGATAAGACCTGCAAGCTTGCACGCTCCTTCGCCTCCATCACTGCCTCCTCCCCTCCACGCGATGCTATACCCACCACTTCTGCTGCTTCTGAATCCGCCTGCTCTCTGCCTTCCCAGCCTAATCGCCTCATCATCGTCAGGTCAGCTGAGGGACTCAGGTCATTTATAAACCCCGGGGGAAAGGGTGTCCAGGGCAGTTTTTTAAACTCCATTTTTCAAAAGAAATTTGTGTCTAGCACTCTAACCATCACGGGGGGGGGGGGGGGGGGCAGAGGTATCAAGTTCGAGGTGGCCAACCTTGACAACCTTGCCCAGCCCCCAGAGTCTGTCACAACGCTGGGGGAGTGGTCCGTCAAGTGCTGGGTTGCATCGGACGACGACCCGACCTACATGTTCGGGAGAATTTTCCCTGTTTCCCCAGAAATGACAAATGACGATATTCTGGCTGGGCTTACTGTACTTGACGGCTCACCTTCAGTAATTGTTAGTGCCCTTAAGACTCCCGACTCCCGTCCGGGACGGTGAGTCGGAGGCCAACATGGCAATCAGGGTCAAATTTCGGGGCCCCCTTCCAGACCGGGTCTCCCTAGATAACGCGGTGTACTGGGTCCGGCCCCACACCCTCCCTGTCCTCCGGTGTACCCGCTGCTTCCTTTTTGGCCATGGTAATGCCACCTGCAACATGAAGGTCCGCTGCGGTAACTGCAGCGGCTTTCATGTTGCAGAGAAGTGTGCCCGGCCGGTGTCCTGCCTATTTTGTGGTGATGACCACCGCCCCACCTATAAGCAGTGCCCGGCTTACCTCCAGGCGGAGCAAGTGCAACTCCTTCAACATGACTCCACCTGTTCCATCTCGGATGTGAAGAGGAAGCTGAGGGGCATCCACCCTGGGACCTTCCGTCCAAGGGGGCCCCCTGTACGGGAGCCGTCCTCCCGCCGTCGCCACTTTCCATGCCCGCCTGTTCCAGGGCCTCCCCCTGCCTATCAGCCTAATCCAAGGCCTGCCCCCTGCCATCCTATGAGCCCCTCCATTACTGTTGTCCAGCTGGCTGCTGGCTGCGTCACCCCCACCCGTCCACCCACTATCAGTGGGTCTCCTTCCTCCAAACCCCAAAGGCGCCAACAGTCCCCCCGGCACCGTAACATACCCCAACTTAAATATAGGCACAGGCCCTCCTTCCTGCCGGAGGGGCCCTATAGGGAGGATATGGGGGCGACTTTCCATCCCCCTACCCCCTTATCACCTAATCCCCCACCCGCCCTGTTCCTTTCCCCTGCCTTCGCAGCCTAAAGCGCCTTTGCCCAACTGCCAGCTGCTCAACAGCCCCTGCCCTCACTGGGCAGTGCTAACCTTGCGCCCCCTTCTCCTTCTCAGGCCCAGCATGCTTCGGGCTTTGCATGGTCAGCCTTCATTAAGGGAATTGCACCCATTGCACTTGAATTTTTTAATCTCCTTATTTAAGGTTCCAGCCTCAGGGACAGCCCATTCGATGCCTGCCAGGCCTCCTTACCTTCTTTATGTCACTCCACGCCGTGAGTCCTTTACCCCCCTCCCACTTCATCTTCTGGAACCCCTTTCTCTGTACCGGAACTTCCAGTTTTTAAAAACCCACGCTCTCATCATACACTCCTCTAGTTGTTGGCGTCTGTGAGACGTGGCTCACAGACGCATTCTCCCCTCCTTTCCCAACTATGCTTCCTACAGGATGGACGGGGGGAACCGGCGGGGCAGGAGGCGGCCTGCTTCTGCTGGTCCCCCGCTCCCTCTCTTCTAGCCCTCTCACTATCACTCCTTTCCCTGGAGGTGGCCTGGAGCATCTGGGGGTGACTGTTCCCTTTTGATTCAGGGCCCTTCAGATTCTTTGATATACAATCCATGTTTAGATATAACCCTTCAGGATTCCAGCACTTGTTCTCTCAGTTTTCCCTCCCCACCCTTTAATAATGGGTGATTTAATGCCCATCTTTGACCTCTGGGAACCGGCCCTCCCCGGGAAAGCCGAAGAAACCGCTCGGGTCGGTCCCTCTCGAGCTTTCTGGCGGACAGTGCTTCTTTATCTCTCCTTACTCCACCTGGCCTCCCTACCAGACTGATCCAGCTTCAGGGAACCCCTCCACCTTGGACCTCTGCCTGGGTAATGGCCCCCTCCTCCTCACCACTGTCACAACTGGCCCTTACATGGGGAGCGCCATTTTCCCTGTTGAAATTTCCTTCCCTTCAGTACCACCACCCCCTCCCCCTTCACGCAGACCTCGTTGGTCCTTCCCCAAAGGAGACTGGGGGCTCTTTTCAATCAGAATTAAATCACTTACCCCTCCCATTACCCTCCCTTCATCGGATACAATTCAATAACCTCACGTCACCCTGGTGGACGTGGGGTCCCACCACTTTCATCTAATCACTTTCCCACCCCTCCCGCTCTTTCCGGATCCCCTGGTGGTCCCCGGAAAAGTGTGCGGCAGCCCTTCAAAGGCAAAAGCCACGCCTTTACGCGTGGCGTAAGAACCCCCTTCCCTTGCTCCGTAGTCGCTTCCGTTTATTGGAGGCCCCATGCAAACGTGTTATTCTTGATGAGAAAAAGTTCTGCATGGGCCTCCTTTTGTGCCCTTTCCCCGTCCTTCTCCTCCTCAGTCTCCCGGGCTTGGTCCTTTTTCAGGAAGATGGTCCACCCTCAGCCCCCTTCACTTTCCCGTTAACTAGTAACGGTGCCCTCCTCGTCACTGAGCCGAAAAAGTCTAGTGCCTTGCCTCCCACATTCCCACTACACTCGGCTCTCCAGACCCCGTACCCCCACCTGTGTTACCCCTTCACACACCGGCCATACAATTAGCACCTGCTATAACCCCCCACGAGCTTTCCTCGGCTTTACACGCACTGTCCGCTGGGGAAAGGCGGTGGGGACCGGACAACATCCCGAACGAGTTTTTTTTCGCCGCCTCCCAGATGCTCTGGCCCCTCCTCCTGGACGTCCTCAACGCCAGCTGGCTGTCGGGGGACGTTCCCTTCTGTTGGCGTCATGCCATCCCCAATTTCCCATTCTTAAGCCTGGCAAGGCTCCGTCTGAGGCTTCCTCCTATAGGCCCATTAAACCTTCTCTCTAATCTTAGTAAAGTAGTAGAACAAATAGACGGTGTAGGTTGACATGGTGGTTGGAACACAAACACATTCTTCCATCAAACTGTTCGGGTTTCGTCCTCACCGGGGCACCCTGGATGCCCCGCTCCAAGCTGGAGCAACCCCATACAGGAAGGGTTTTCCCACAAGCAATTCACACTAATAGCCTTTATTGACCTCCAAGCAGCTTTTGACACCTCCTCCCATAATGCCATCATTTAAAAAATTGCCCGCCTGGGACTGCATGGCTCCCCTCTCCAATGGGTTAAATCCTTCCTGTCTTCCAGGTTTCCCTTTTCTCTGGTGATCGGAACACCCATTCCAGGTCTTACCCGGTCACCAGAGGCGTCCCACAGGGGTTTTCCCCTCAGTCCTGTCCTCTTCAACATCTTGCTTTCAGACTTTCCCTGCTCTCCATGCAAAACATGCACCATCTATGCTGATGACAAACTCTCTCATTTGCTCTGCTCCCACTATTCCAGGAGGCTCAAGACCATCTTCAACGAGGGCTTGATGCCGTCCACTCATTGGACCTCCCGTTGGGGCCCTGACGGTGAGTGCCCAGAAGTCTAGCCCCTTTTGTGCTTCACCGAAGGCGTATTCCCAACATCCCCAAAGGTCACCATTAATGGGTCCCCAATTTCCTTCAAAACCCAGCACAAATTCCTTGGTTTACTGTTGGATGGCCCCGCCTAACCTGGGCCGCCACATACCAGTACCTGGTGACCTCGTGCCTCAAGAGGCTTAACTTAATGAAGTCCCTTGCAGGGGTCAAGTGGGGTGCGGACAGGAATACCCCCCTTAATTTCTATAGCACTTACATCCGTAGTCGCTTAGACTACGGGTGTGAGGTTTATGGTGCGGGCCTCACCCTTTCCCTCCTCCACAAGTTAGATGTAATCCAGAATAATTCCCTTCGTATAGCTTTGGGGGGCCCTTTAGGTCCTCCCCAGTCACAGCCCTTCAGGCAGAATCCTCCCTCTCCTCCCTGTCACACCGACGCTCCACCCTCCTTGTCCGCACCCACACCAACTTGCCTCCTCCCCTAGCTGCCATGCCCTCCACTCCCTCCTCCTCCGACACGGTAGGGAACCACTTCATGGCCCCCTGCCGTATCAAGCCCACACACCTTTCGTAGAGCGAGCCCTCTCCTTCTTTGCCCTTCTATCCGGGTGACTCCCCCCTCCTTTCGCACTCTGGAGAAGACCTCTTCCCTGGGCCCTTGGTTTCCTCTCTCTTCTCTAATTTCTCTGTCCCTTCACACACCTACACCATGGTCCAAGGCTGCCTGTCCGGTGCAGGGCAGGTACCTTTTTTACTCCCTCCTACACACCCGCTACAGTAACTCCCTCCACAATTACACACCGACGGCTCCCGTCTGCCAGCCCCTCCGTCTGTAGGTGCGGCCATGTTCATCCCGGCCAGGTCACTTGCCACCGCCTGGAGGTTGCCACCCACTGCCTCCATCCTGGGCGGCAGAACTTTTTTTCCATCAGGGAGGGCATCAAGTATGCCACCACCGTTGCCCCCCTCCTGTGCTGTAACCATTTTCACTGACTCCCTCACAGCCCTCCAACTTATCCGACGTCACCGCCCTCACACTCACCATGCCCTTTGTTTTCACATCCACCACCTCTTGCTTCACTTATCCTCCTCTGGCCATGTCATCCACCTTCAGTGGGTGCCCTCCCACATTGGTGTCAGGGGCAACACTGTGGCCGACAGGGCGGCAGCGGAGGCACACTCCCCCCCCTCTCCCATAGACCATGACCACAGACCTGACTGATTTACTGACTAACCTTCAGACTACATGCAACCGACACTGGGACAATGAGCTGACTGACGCCTTACCCCGTACACTTCACTTGGACGTATACGACATGACACACGACACCACTGGTGGACCCACTCCCCCCGCCGTGCCCTGGACAAACCCCCAGTCACCAGACTCCGGATTGGCCACACCCGCCTCAACGCCACCTACACAAACTGGGGATGACAGATGACCCTCACTGCCCCTGGTGCCCCACTTACCCGGGCACACCTGAACACCTCCTCCTGCAATGCCTCGTCACCACTCCCACCGCACGGCACTCCTCCAATCTCTATCCCCACTCCTCCTCCGCAGGCCAACTCTAGCGACCTCCTGGGTGGCTCTCCAGACCCCGGCTTGGCCTTCAAAATTCTCAAACACACCAGGACCTTCCTACACAATCGGCCAACTGCACAGGATCTAACCTGCTAACCCATCTGCATACTGCACCCTTTGGGGCACTAGAGGATGTGGCACCACAGCCTGCACGGCCCCTTCAAACCCCCAACAACAACAACAACAATAGGCGTGTATCACCCTACACACGCCACTCCTTTCCGTGTGCAAACTTTTCTCGAAAGGCACAGCTGTCTTGCTGCACCCATAAAGGATGCATGCATGTGGCATATAGCAAAAAAAATTATCAGAAACACCCAAATATCTTCAAGTAAATATATTTAAACTCTGTGTTTTCGTGCCTCTGATCAAGCGCGGGAAGATGAGCCTCCCTGATGCTACGTCACCGAGCCTGAGCCTAAACGTCTGCAAACCTTGAGAGCGTTTTGAAAGCTCGGGAATTTGCAGATTTTGATTGCGGATTATTTAAAAAAACGGCTGACTGGATACAAAAAGTGACAACGTATTGTTGATATACTCGTTAATGGCTATGATTTGATTGCATTAAATCAGGAATGATGAAATGGTCTGGACGATTACTTTAAGTTCATGCATATTTCTTGAGAGTCTCATAATGGCCTTTCTTTAGTGTGTTTTATGTTTATGGTAAGGACAGGAACACTAGAGGTGAAGGCTAGAGTAGGGATGGGCAGGACCGGGCCTGTAGCTTTGTAGAGGAACAAGGGAACTATTGAACACTTGATAATAGAGTGTGGCAGATATGAGCAGGAGAGGAGGAGGCTGATACAGTCCATATTAGGAGTGATAGGAGACGGTGAATGGATGGAGGATACACGAGGTGGGATGGGGGAATCCTTACTGTGCTAGGAATGTATGGGAGTAATGAAGAGAGAAGGAAAATAGTAGAAATAACTAAGGTACTAATAACACAGGACTCCGTGGTGTAGGGGAAGCACGCTCGATTCAAAAACCGAGAAGTCCCGGTTCGATCCCCGGGCGGAGCGGAAACAGAAAAGAAACAGGGGGTTTCCTTAAAACCCCAGCCCCTGTCCACCCAGCAGTGAATGGGTCCCGGGTGTTTGTGACCCGCCTCCCAGGGGCCCAGTGACCCGCCTCCCTCCTCCACGCCGGATTGTCTCTTACAGATACAACTCGATGGGAAGGATCGGTTTCAGGGTAGCGTGCCACATGCCCATATAGCCGAAGTTGGCGCTGACGGACTATCAGGTAATAGGCCTCGAAATTTAGTCTCACGGTGCAATCGCTGATTTGACACGTAATCATCCCAGCGATACCCATGATTCTGCGAAGACACTTATTACCCAAAAGGGATTGATTCGTCTCTTCAAGTCCTATTTAGTGTCCATGTCTCACAACCATAGAGTAAGACAGGGATCACAAGCGACTTGAAGATCCGGATCTTTGTCCCCTGCACAGGTACCGACAAAGCCAAATACTCCCGCTGAGCGAGTCCATAACACCGTGGGCTATGCCAATCCGCCGTAAGACTTCTTGACGTGACCCGCCGTCATTATGGACTGCGCTACCAAGGTATGTAAAACTTCCAAGATCTCAATGTCCTCGCCACACGCGAGTGTGGGAGAACGCCGGACCAAAGGCTTTTACTGACAGCATCCGCTGGGTGACTCCCAAATCACGCATGAACAGACTGTACTGCTTCATCTAGTAAGTCTCCAAAAAACCTGGACCTTGGTCTTGAGCCAGGAGACCTCAAGTCCCAAAAGGGTTTGCCCCCTCGTGCGGCCTCGAGAGCCCTCCCGGACCCCCTCNAGCATTGAGCGTTTTTGACAAAACTGGCGTGAACTCGGGTTGCAGATTTTGATTGCGGATTATTTAAAAACGGCTGACTGGATACAAAAAGTGACAACGTATTGTTGATATACTCGTTAATGGCTATGATTTGATTGCATTAAATCAGGAATGATGAAATGGTCTGGACGATTACTTTAAGTTCATGCATATTTCTTGAGAGTCTCATAATGGCCTTTCTTTAGTGTGTTTTATGTTTATGGTAAGGACAGGAACACTAGAGGTGAAGGCTAGGAGTAGGGATGGGCAGGACCAGGCCTGTAGCTTTTGTAGAGGAACAAGGGAAACTATTGAACACTTGATAATAGAGTGTGGCAGATATGAGCAGGAGAGGAGGAGGCTGATACAGTCCATATTAGGAGTGATAGGAGACGGTGAATGGGATAGGAGGATACACGAGGTGGATGGGGGAATCCTTACTGTGCTAGGACTGTATGGGAGTAATGAAGAGAGAAGGAAAATAGTAGAAATAACTAAGGTACTAATAACACAGGACTCCGTGGTGTAGGGGAAGCACGCTCGATTCACAACCGAGAAGTCCCGGGTTCGATCCCCGGGCGGAGCGGAAACAGAAAAGAAACAGGGTGTTTCCTTAAAACCCGAGCCCCTGTCCACCCAGCAGTGAATGGGTCCCGGGTGTTTGTGACCCGCCTCCCAGGGTCCCAGTGACCCGCCTCCCTCCTCCACGCCGGATTGTCTCTTACAGATACAACTCGATGGGAAGGATCGGTTTCAGGGTAGCGTGCCACATGCCCATATAGCCGAAGTTGGCGCTGACGGACTATGCAGGTAATAGGCCTCGATTCAGTCTCACGGTGCAATCGCTGATTTGACACGTAATCATCCCAGCGATACCCCATGATTCTGCGAAGACACTTATTACCAAAGGCATTGATTCGTCTCTTCAAGTCACTATTTAGTGTCCATGTCTCACAACCATAGAGTAAGACAGGGATCACAAGCGACTTGAAGATCCGGATCTTTGTCCTCATGCACAGGTACCGACAACGCCAAATACTCCCGCTGAGCGAGTCCATAACACCGTGGGCTATGCCAATCCGCCGTAAGACTTCTTGACGTGACCCGCCGTCATTATGGACTGCGCTACCAAGGTATGTAAAACTTTCCAAGATCTCAATGTCCTCGCCACACGCGAGTGTGGGAGAACGCCGGACCAAAGGCTTCACTGACAGCATCCGCTGGGTGACTCCCAAATCACGCATGAACAGACTGTACTGCTTCATCTAGTAAGTCTCCAAATACCTGGACCTTGGTCTTGAGCCAGGAGACCTCAAGTCCCAAAGGCTTTGCCTCCTCGTGCAGCGCCTCGAGAGCCATCACCAGGACCTCCAGCGACTCAGCAAAGATTACTGCATCATCGGCAAAAACAAGATCAGTGATCTTGGTGTTGCCGACGGATGCTCCACAATCACTTTGATCTACAACCTTGTCCAATACCCAGTCCATACAAGCGTTGAAAAGTGAAGGGGCAAGGACGCACCCTTGCCTCACTCCTGTATTCACAGGTAAGAAGCTGGATACACCTGCCCCACACTTCACAGCACTCTCAATCCCAGAATACAGACCAGTTATCAAACCAATAGTCCTTGCAGGAATCCCCTCCCCACAGGTGGCAGGGAAAGAAAGCAAGGGCTACAGAGGGGCAAAGAAGTGGCAGGGAAAGAAAGGGCTACAGAGGGGCAAAGAAGTGGCAGGGAAAGAAAGGGCTACAGAGGGGCAAAGAAGTGGCAGGGAAGAAAGGGCTACAGAGGGGCAAGAAGTGGCAGGGAAGAAAGGGCTACAGAGGGGCAAAGAAGTGGCAGGGAAAGAAAGGCTACAGAGGGGCAAAGAAGTGGCAGGAAAGAAAGGGCTACAGAGGGGCAAAGAAGTGGCAGGGAAAGAAAGGGCTACAGAGGGGCAAAGAAGTGGCAGGGAAAGAAAGGGCTACAGAGGGGCAAAGAAGTGGCAGGGAAAGAAAGGGCTACAGAGGGGCAAAGAAGTGGCAGGGAAAGAAAGGGCTACAGAGGGCAAAGAAGTGGCAGGGAAGAAAGGGCTACAGAGGGGCAAAGAAGTGGCAGGGAAAGAAAGGGCTACAGAGTGGCAAAGAAGTGGCAGGGAAAGAAAGGGCTACAGAGGGCAAAGAAGTGGCAGGAAAGAAAGGCTACAGAGGGCAAAGAAGTGGCAGGGAAAGAAAGGGCTACAGAGGGGCAAAGAAGTGGCAGGGAAAGAAAGGGCTACAGAGAGGCAGGAAAGAAAGGGCTACAGAGGGGCAAAGAAGTGGCAGGGAAAGAAGGGCTACAGAGGGCGAAGAAGTGGCAGGGAAAGAAAGGGCTACAGAGAGGCAAAGAAGTGGCAGGGAAAGAAAGGGCTACAGAGGGGCAAAGAAGTGGCAGGGAAAGAAAGGGCTACAGAGTGGCAAAGAGTGGCAGGGAAAGAAAGGGCTACAGAGTGGCAAAGAAGTGGCAGGGAAAGAAAGGGCTACAGAGGGGCAAAGAAGTGGCAGGGAAAGAAAGGGCTACAGAGGGGCAAAGAAGTGGCAGGGAAAGAAAGGGCTACAGAGAGGCAAAGAAGTGGCAGGGAAAGAAAGGGCTACAGAGTGGCAAAGAAGTGGCAGGGAAAGAAAGGGCTACAGAGAGGCAGGGAAGAAAGGGCTACAGAGGGCAAGAAGTGGCAGGGAAAGAAAGGGCTACAGAGGGCAAAGAAGTGGCAGGGAAGAAAGGGCTACAGAGAGGCAAAGAAGTGGCAGGGAAAGAAAGGGCTACAGAGGGCAAAGAAGTGGCAGGGAAAGAAAGGGCTACAGAGGGGCAAAGAAGTGGCAGGAAAAGAAAGGGCTACAGAGGGGCAAAGAAGTGGCAGGGAAAGAAAGGGCTACAGAGAGGCAGGGAAAGAAAGGGCTACAGAGGGGCAAAGAAGTGGCAGGGAAAGAAAGGGCTACAGAGTGGCAAGAAGTGGCAGGGAAAGAAAGGGCTACAGAGGGGCCCAAAAAAAAGTGGGCAGGGAAAAAACCCAAAGGGGCGGGGGCAGGGAAAAAAAGGGGCTCGATGGAAAAGAAGGGGGGGAAAAAGGGAACAAAAGGAAAAAAGGGTGCAGGGGGGGGCAAAAAGGGGAAAAAATGCAAAAAAGGGCTACAGGGGAAAAAAGGGGCAGGGAAAAGGGGCTACGGGGAAAAAGAAGGCGGAAAAAGGGACAAGGGCAAAAATCGGGAAAAAAGGGTACAAAAAAGGGTGCGGGAAAAAATTTCAAAAAAAGGTCGGGGAAAAAAAAGGGCTAAGAGGGCAAAAAAGGGGGAAAAGAAGGCCCCAGGGGGCAAAAAACAAAAGGGGAAAAAGAGGGGGAAAAAGAACGGGGAAAGAAGGGAAGAGGGAAAAAGGGGGCGGGAAAAAGGCCGGGGAAAAAGGGGAAAAAAAAGGCCCCCCCTCAAAGAACCAAAGGGTTTGCGGAAAAAGAAAAAAGTGGAGGGGGCCGGGGCGGTTGGGGGGCCGGGTTTTGGGGCCCCTACGGGGTTAAAAAAAGGTTGGGGGGCCCAAACCAAATTAGGGGGGCCCGGGGGTCCGTGCCCCCCCCCCGGGGGCCCCAAAAAAAAAGGGGGTCAAGGGGAAAACCCAACCCGAAGACCCCCCCCCCCCCCCCCCCCCCCCCAAATCAGAAAACCCCCCCCAAAAAATGTCGAGCTTCGCCCGGGTCCCCCTGCCCCTCCCAGCCCCAGTCCAAAGTCACGAGGGCCCCGTCCTTTTTTAACCCTGGGAAAGGGTCCCGGGGAGTTTTTTAACCTTTTTTTAAAAAGTTCTGCAGCAAAATAGGGGGGGAAAGGGGTTTAAAAGGGGGGCCCCCCCCCAAAAACCCGAGCCCCCAGGGCAAAAAGGGGGGGGAGGGGGTCGGGGGGCACGGGGGGAGCCCCGAAAAGTGGGAAAACCCACCCCCCCGAAGAAAATGACGATTCTAACTGGAAAGAGGGCGACCCCCCCAAAATTGAAGGAAAAAAGGCCCCGGGGCCCAGCCCGGGAGGAGGTTAAAGGAGGAAAAGGCCACAGAAAAAGGGGCCCCCCCAAAAGGGCCCCCCTTCAGGTTTTCCCGGGGCCCCAAAAATCCCGGGGGGTCCCCGGCCCCCCTTTTTTGGGCCAGGAAGCCAGCAAAAAAGGGCCCCTGAAAAAGCGGGCATTTTGCAGAGAAGGGCCCCGGCCGGTGCCGTGGGGGAAAAGCCCCAAAAAGGTGGGGGGAAGGGGGGGAGAAGTCAAAGCCCAGAAAAGCCCCCCACTATGCGGGAGAAGGGCAGCTAGGGGTTTCCCCGGGAGCCCAGGGGGCCCCCCAAAGAGGCCCCCCCACCCCCCCCCTTTGCCGTGAAAAGGGCCCCCCCTCCCAAGATGAGAAAAGCAACAAGTAAAGGGGGGTTCGACCCCACCCCAAAGAGTGGTCCCCCCAAAAAAAAAGAGGAGCCCCCGGAAAATTTAAACCCCCCCTAAACAAGGGGAAAGCCCCCCTTCCCCCCGGGGGGGCCTTTAAAAGGGAGGCGGGTTTTTTTTCCCCCCCCCCCCTTATAGGCCCCCCAGTTTTTTTTTCCCTCCCCCACGCCCACCCCATCCCCCGCCCCACGCCCCAGCCCCTGCCCCCGGGGGCCCCCTTGCCCCTCCTTTCTCCCCCGCTCTCCTTTCGGGCCACCCTTTCTTGGTTTGCACCCATTGAATTAAATTTCTTTAATTTCCTTTTTTTTTTTTAGGGTTTCCTCCCTTTTAAAACTCCCTCTTTCGTCCCTGCCGGGGCTTCCTTACCTTTTTTTGGGCCCCAAAAAGCCGTGAGTCCTTACTCCCCTCCCACTTCTCTTCGGAACCCCCGGGTCTCGTCCCGGGAAACTTCCAGTCTTTAAACCACGCTCTCTCATACACCCTCTAGTTGTGGCGTCTGTGAGCGTGGCTCACAGACCATTCTCCCCCCCCTTTCCCAAAATATGTTCCTACGGGTGGAAGGGGGACCGGGGGGGCAGGGGGCGGCCCCGCTTCTGTGGTCCACCGATCCCCTCTTCTAGCCCTCTCACTATCACTCCTTTCCCTGGGGGTGGCCTGGGCTCTGGGGTGAGTTACCTTTTTATTCAGGGCCCCCCCAGATTCTTTGATTTACAATCCATGTTTAGATTAAACCCCTTTAGGGGTTCCAGCACTTGTTCTTCAGCTTTCCCCCCAGCTTTAAAAATGGGGGGCTTTAACCCCCCCTGACCCCTGGGGAACGGCCCTCCCCCGGACCCGGAAAAACCGCTCGGGCAGGTCCTCTCGAGCTTTTGGCGGCGTGTTTTTTTTATTCTCCTCCTCCACCTGGGCCCCCTACCAGGGTGATCCGCTTCAGGGAACCCCCCACCTTTGGGCCTCTCGGGTAATGGCCCCCTCCTCCCCCACCACTGTCACAACTGGCCCACATGGGAGCACCCCCTTCCCGTTGTAATTTCCTTCCTTCAGTACCCCCACCCCCCTCCCCTTCACGCAGACCTCGTTGGTCCTTCACCAAAAACTGGGGCTCTTTTTTCAATCAGAACTAAATTCACTTACCCTTCCCATTACCCCCTTCATCGGATATAATTCAATCCTCACGGTCACCTGGGGGAGTGGGGGCCCACCACTTCATCTAATCCTTCCCCCCCTCCCGCTCTTTCCGGGGTTTCCCCTGGGGGTCCCCGGGGAAATGTGCGGCGCCCTTCAGGCCAAAAGCCACGCCTTTACTGCGTGGGTAAGAACCCCATTCCTTCTCCGTAGTCGCTTCCCTTTAATGGAGGCCCGATGCAACTGTTATTCTTGAGAGAAACGTTCTGCATGGGCCTCCTTTTGTGCTTTCCCCTTCCCTTCTCCTCCTCAGTCTCCCGGGCTTGGTCCTTTTTCGGAAAATGGGCCCCCCTCAGGCCCCCCTTTACTTTCCCGTTAACTTAAAAAGGGGGCCCTCCTCGCACTGATGGCCGAAAAAGGCAGTGCCTTGCCTCCCCCTTTACCTACAAAATTTGGCTCTCCCGACCCCGTACCCCCACGTGTTACCCCCCCTTCACAACCCGGGCCATACAATTTGCACTGCATAACCCCCCCACGAGCTTTCCTCGGGTTTACACCATTCCGCTGGGGGAAAGGGGGTGGGGGCCCCCATCCCGAAGAGTTTCTTCGCCCCTCCCCGATGTCTGGCCCGCCTCCCCCTGGACGCCCCAAAGCCAGCTGGCTGTTTGGGGGCTTCCCCCTTTTGTTGGCGTCATGCCATCACAATTCCTATTAAATTTAAGGGCCCGGCAAGGCTCCGTCTGAGGCCCTTCCTCCCATAGGCCCCCTTTGCCTTCTCTCTAACTTTGTAAGTATGAACAAATAGTCGGTGTAGGGTTCATGGGGTTGGAACACAAACACCTTCTTTTATCAAACATGTTGGGTTTCGTCCTCACCGGGGCACCCCTGGATGCCCTGCCCAGCGGAGAACACCTACAGGAAGGATTTACCCCCAACAATTCACACTAATAGCCTTTATTTACCTCCCAAACATTTTTTACACTCCTCCCATAATGCCATCATTGAAAAAAATTGCCCGCCTGGGGGTGCATGGGTCCCTCTCCCAAAGGGTTAAATCCTTCCTGTCTTCCAGGTCCTTTCCTGTATCGGGAAAACACCCTTCCAGGGTTTACCCGTCACCAAGGCGCCCACAGGGGTTTTCCCCCAGTCCCCGTCCTCTTAACATCTTGCTTTTGACTTTCCCGCTCCCATGCACACATGCACTCATCATCTAATGAATCTCTCTATTTGCTCTGCTCCCACTATCCAGAGCCCCCAAAACCATCTTTAACGTGGGCTTGATGCGTCCACTTCATGGACGTGGCGTCACCGGGAAAAAAAAATTTGGGGGGGCTTTAGCCCCGGGGTGGTGATCCAGCTGGGGGTCGGGGGGGGTAATTTTGAAAATTAATCAGTTCCAGGGTAATTTTGAGGCCCAAAAAAGAGAAGAAAGTGGAATTAAGTTTTAATTACATGACCATAAATTAAAGAGTTATACCATGCATATACCATATTAACTAAATTTGATAATATAAAGAAAATTTTTATTCTGTTTATACAAAATAAAAATTGCCATTTTTCTCTCTCCCTAACAAACACAAAGGAATTGCACAATGTATGTTTTTTGGTTTTTTTCTCAGTAAGGTTTTATCTGATAATGAAAAAAATATATATATATAAACTTATAATATATTCAAGGTATTTCCCTTATTGCACAAAAACAGGTATACATGGGATACTGTAGTTAAACAGAAAAAAGTACATGATCTTTGATAAAGTAACTAAAAGCCGATTTAACCTGCCCTCCACTGCCTACCCTGGCACCCCACTGCTTTACCTGCATACCACTGTGTTAACCTGCCTCCCGACCTGTGTTACCCTGCCTCCCACTGCCTTACCCTGGCTCCCACTGCATTAACCTGCCTCCCTCCTGTGTTAACCTGCCTCCCGTCCTGTGGTTAACCGCCTCCCGTCCTGTGTTACCCTGCCACCCACTGCCTTAACCTGCCTCCTACTGTTTTAAACCTGCCTCCCGTCCTGTGTTACCCTGCCTCCCACTGCCTTACCCGGGCTCCCACTGGGTACCCAGAGCGTCCATGGATAGACAAATCTTCAAGAGTTTCTGTCAGGACTCATACCGTTTGAAAATTACCTTAAGGGCATTATGGTTGTATTCCCTTTTGTGCGGGCACACTTTGGAAGTCAAGAACTGGCAATTTCCCTGTCCCTTTGGAAGTCTAGAAAGATGTCATGGCGTAATGTTGAACTACGGATAAGTTTATCGGGCCTGAAATCAAGTTAAAAAAACTCGGCTACCTCTGATAAGCAACCAGCAGTGTGGGTTATCACCAGCTGTAATCTGTGTGTAGAGCAAGGGACATAAAACATGGATTTTTGGCTGATTCTCTAATCAGTGCCTGCACACCACTGATTCGCCACTCATACTGATGCAGTATCATAACACTGCGTTAATCAATTTACTGATATTTAATTCAGCCCCCAAGTTTTCTCCAACAAAGCAGAGCCAGAGAATCAGCATCAAGATCCTTTAAAGCAATAAATCCTAAGAATCTCTCATGTACGGTTTCATCCAACCCCATACCTAATACACACACTGAGTTGGCCCCAGTAATACTGACATCCCTAGTTTCATCTGCTATTACTGCAAAAAAGGGTGCTGATATGGCTTCTTTGACTATAGTATCACTCACACAGTCCCGCAACAGCTTGCAAAATAAGAATTCTGACTGAAACCTGATATATATTTGGGATTTCTTGGAACCTTTTTTACTAAGTTACGAAACTTTTCAGACTCCTTGCTTACCAAGTCAAAGATCTCTAGAAAACACCCTTATTTAATGAACTTTCAGATTCATCATGACCCCCGAATGCCATGTTAGTTTTAGCTGCTGTAATGACAATGTGTAAGAGTGTTTTAATATAGCCTCTGTTATCCAGAACCGGGTGTTTGTGTTGGCTATCGAGTTTCTGATGAACGCACATGCAGCTGTGGGAAAACTTAAAGTTGAGCCATTTTTTTCCCTTGATGTACTGATACGTGGATTCTCCGTGCTTTGTTGCTTTTACATGCATCTTTTTCCAGGACCTAAAACCTTCGTTGGTGAAAGTTTCTTCTTTGTGACCAACATTACCGCCAAAAAGCCTACATGGCAAACAATAAACTCGGTCACTTGTCACAGAGTATTCAAGCCACTCATACCTTTTATACCACTCATATTGGAAGACCTGGTCTGAGAACCAGACTGTACTTTAGGGTACACTTTAAGTCTCGGCTGCGTGGGGCCTTCTTCAAGGGCTTTGTGGCTAGATCCTGCACCTGTTCCATAACAGGGGTGGGTATATCAGGATATCACTTGTATCTATAGAATATCTCTATAAAACAATATACTTAGTAATTTCAAGGTTTGTTAGCAACATATTTCAACATTTAAATGAAACATCAAACCAATTTTCTATAAAAGTGTGAAAAATAAGGTTTTGCTCTGGGATGGAAAATTGGATAAATATTCCCTTTTTTTTGTTTTTGGGTAGCAGGCTACTACAGAATTTTGGGGGGGGGCTGAGTCCTTGACTTGGGGGGGGTAAGCCCCTTTAGCCCCCCGCGGTGACGCCACTGCTCATGACCTCCCGTTGGGCCTGACGGTGAGTGCCCAGAAGTCTAGCCTTCTGTGCTTTACCCGAAGGCGTATTCCCAACATCCCAATGGTCACCATTTAATGGGTCCCCAATTTCCTTCAAAACCCAGCACAAATTCCTTGGGGTTTACTGTTGGATGGCCCCGCCTAACCTGGGGGCCCCCACATACGTACCTGGTGAAACCCCGTGCCTCAAGAGGCTTAACTTAATGAAGTCCCTTGCAGGGGTCAAGTGGGGTGCGGACGGAATACCCTCCTTCATTTCTATAGCACTTACATCCGTAGTCGCTTAGACTACGGGTGTGAGGTTTTTGGTGCGGTCTCACCTTCCCTCCCCACAAGTTAGATTAATCCAGAATAATGCCCTTCGTATAGCTTTGGGGCCTTCAGGTCCTCCGTCACAGCCCTCAGGCAATTTTCCT
>JACEEZ010010918.1:0-16820 GCA_016584305.1 Chionoecetes opilio
CCCAACCCCCCTACAAGAAGCGTTGGCCCCGAAGGGAACTACAACCCGCCCGCGGTGGACTCAACTCCCAGATAGAGGGCGCGCGGGGAATATAACGGGACCGCCACGCACGGCAAACACGTGGGAGCGGAGCGTGAATTATAAAAGGAAGAAGAAGCGTGAGACGGAAGAGAAGGGTCTCACCGGGCTAGAATCGCCCTAAGAAAGGAGAGAAAGGGGGGTGGAAGCATAAAGGGCGACATCACCGGAAGGCTCACCTCCCAGTGACGAAGGGGGAGCGCTTGGTCCACGAGGCCCGGGACGGCCACCGAACCCAACAATTGGCAGGCGGGCCGCCAGAGTAGGTGGCGCCGTCGACCACGCTTCAAACCCGCCACCACGACAAGGTGACTCCCCACAGCGGGGTGCTTCGAAGCAAGGCGGTTCAATGAATCACCACCACAAGGAGGCACCACCTTCTTCACGGCCACGTCACAGGAGTCACGTGGACCGTCGGGTTTCTATAACAAAGGATGGACCGGGACGCGAAGATTCCTGCGACCGCACTCCCCACACCACACAGCACTCACGGAGCTACGGACCTGACTACGTCCTGGTCATCCTCCTCCTCGTCTACCTGTATGGGTTACAGGGAGCTACGAACCTCACCTACGTCCTGGCCAAACTGCCTCGTCTACCTGTATGGTTACCGGGAGCTACGGATCTCACCTACACACTGGCCAGCCGCCTCGTCTACCTGATGGGTTACAGGGAGCTACGGATCCCCACCTACGCCCTAGCCAGCCGCCTTTGTCTACCGTAGGGTTACAGGGAGCTACGGACCTCACCTACGCCCTGGCCAGCTGCCTCGTCTACCTGCATGGGTTACGAGGTTTTAGTAACCCTACGATTTTGTCGTCCTGGTTCGGTGCTGCTTCACACGTCCTCGACGTTCGTTGTCTTCCTTGTGGCAGCGTATTATTTGTTTGTGATCCAGCGACCTGTGTACTTTTATTGACATATGTTGGGTGACGGCTATTTAATATTAAGTAAAGTGCAGACTTACGGTGTGTTTACTTAATTTGAGCCTGTGACAGCGTGAGTCAAAAATTTAGTGACCTGGGAGTGACCTGTGAAGCCCCACGTTGAAATAGTGAACTGTGAAGTGAGTGACATGGCGACTGAGCGGTTGCAACTACCGTTCCTTCCACCACAATGTACAGGATTGGCGCTGCACGTCCAGGGCTACCTGGCTAACACCTCGGCCAACGACAACAAAAATTAAAACGCTGTTGTCTGTGCCTTGCCTCCGAAGTAGCCACACTCGTACAAAGCACAACTACCTCGCCCCCGGACTCCAACAGTTCGCGGCTCTAAAGACTGCTCTGTTAGACGTGTACCGAAACCAGACCACCATCCATCTACAAGAGCTGCAAACCATGACTTTGGGGGACATGAGGCCGTCTATTCGTGGCAGCAGATGCAACTAATAAATATACTTTTGCAACACGTCTTTGCCAACAGCAGTGCTTCGATCCATGTTTCTTCGGAAGTTGCCTTGGGAGGTAAGAGATCCTCTGTCCTCTTTTGATGATAGCACATTTATTATTACATTCGTCTCTGCAGCCGATCAAATTTTGATATTCACAATTTGTCAGACCGTACTCATTCTACCGCACTTGCACCTAATCCAGCATTATCCAATGTTGAAATACTTTCTCCACCGATAAAAATATCCAAAAATGGACCAACCGCCAACAAGGGAATGTCACCATGCCTGCCCCCCAGAGGCTCCACCACCTTATATGGGTCGTTAAGTCTGGAGAAATACGGAGGATCAACATGTCTGTGCTGCAGGATTACTAGGAGCTGAAACTTCAGGCACTCCGCTTCGCCAAATCTTGCAACGACTGGACGCCATTGAGGAGCGCATGAAATAAGAGTGCCTCGCCCGTTTGTGCCACATAGAGGGCGTAAGTCTCAACGGTAAAGGTGCGTCCCATCCATCGTTTTTCTACCTTTACCAATGTTGAATTGTGCTGGTACCATTCCACCTTTGGTGCCAGGCCGGAACAGTTGCCCCCCAAACCAGGCCAGTGGTCGGGAAACGAGTTTCGGCGGGGGAAAGTGAATGCGAGCTCCTCCGCAGTTTTTGACGCTCCTGTGTCTTTGCTACGTGTAAGAGACCAATGCATGGCAAGAGTTTCTTAGTGGACACGGGGAGCATCCGTCAGCATTCTCCCTCCTACCCAGGATGATCGCAAGTATACGCCACCTGCGTTCGACCTTCTGGGGGCCCAACGGAAACCAATTGCGACTTATGGCACACAGAGGATCACGATGGATTTCGGTTTGCCCAGTAAGTTCCCATGGGTTTTTGTAGTTGCAGAAGTTACTAAACCCATACTGGGATAAGGGACTTCTTACTTATTATGAGCTGCTTGTTGACCCTGGCAACGACACAGTCATCACACGCCACCCTTTGGAAGTACCGTTGACAGGTGTGAGAGCCCACGTATCACAGTCATTCATAATAAACCGACATTGTAGACCTTCAAGAATTTTCTACTCTCCAGGGGCCTCTCCAACGACGACCAGCTACTGTCCATGACGTGTTCCATCATATCGAGACGACAGGCCCACCAGTGTACGCTCGACCACGGCGCTTGCATCACCGGACCGACTTCTAGCGGCGAAGGCAGAGTTCGATTCTCTGTTAAAGGATGGGAAAGATACAACCATCGAAGAGCTGTTGGGCGTCACCTCTCATATGGTCCTCAAACCTTCTGGTAAGGAGTTGCGGGGCGTGTGGGGATTATAGGGGACTGAACAAGGTTACCGTGCCGGATAGGTACCCTATACCACACATTCAGAATTTCCATCTGAAGTTAAATGGACAAAGTATCTTTTTTAAGATAGACCTAGTGAGAGCTTTCCATCAGATCCCAGTTCACTCTGGGAGACATACCCAAAACAGCTATAACTAAAGCCGTTTGGACTGTACGAATTCAGGTATTGAATTTTGGTTTACGGAATGCGGCACAAACCTTTCAACGCTATATGGACCATGTTTTGCGCGACCTTGATTTTGCCACTGTGTATATTGATGATATTCTAGTGGCATCCAGCAGTAAGGAGGAACATCGCACCCATTTTCAGCAGCTTTTGGTACGCCTTCGAGACAATAACATCAAAATCCATCCAGCGAAGTGTGTTTTTGGGGTGGAAGCAGTTGATTTTTTAGGACATCGGGTGAGTAACGAAGGTATTACTTCATTGCCCCAGAAAGTAGATGCTATTCGTCAGTTCCCTCAACCAACTTCTGCAAGAAAGCTCAGGGAGTTTCTGGGTATTGTAAATTACTACCACCGTTTCCTCCCCAAAGCAGCAGATACGTCACTCCCGTTACATGACCTTCTGAAGGTTATTCCCCACAGATCGATAGCCCCGCTGAAGTGGTCCCAAAAGGCTGCAGCTGCTTTCTCTACCATAAAGGAGGATATAGCACGGCTTCCTCGTTCCTGCTTATCCAGACCCTGAAGCACAGGTCTTTCTTACTACCCGACGCCTCTTCTACTGCGGTCGGCGCAGTGGGTTCAGCAGATCAGTACAGGGGAAGTATCGCCTATTGGTTTCTACTCCCAGCGCCTCGATACACCCAAGTCAAGTACCAGTACTATGATAGGGAACTATTGGCGATATACCCTGGCCCTGCGGCCACTTCAAACACCTACTAGACGGTAGGCAGTTTTACATTCTCTGTGATCACAAGCCTTTGACTTTCGCTATGGCACGTCCGTCCGACGCATATACTCCACGGGTTCAGCGACAGCTCTCCTATATTTTGGAGTTCACGACTGAATCCGCCATGTTGGCGAGTTGAAACCCTGTGGCTGACGCCCTCTCGCGCTTTTTCTATAATTTTCTCAGTACCCAGTGCCTCTTGATTACCAACAGATCGCTATCGCTCAAGAGACAGACGAAGAGATGGCCGTGTTCAAGAGGATTTCCCTTGTCACTTCAGTTACGTCCCTTGCAAGTGCTTGGGACAACACTTCAGTTATGGTGTGACGTGTCGTGTGGAGAGGCCAGACCATTCATCCCTAGATCTCAACGACGAATGGTGCTCAATTACTTCAACAACATGAGCCACCCGGGAGTCAAGGCTACCCAGCGACTCTTAACTCGGACAGTGGTATGACCACGTATTCGAGCAGATGCTCGTTCCTGGGTTCAACAGTGTCTCTCGTGTCAGGCATCAAAGGTTCATCGCCAAGTGAAGGCTCCGCTGCAACCCTTTTCTTTACCAAGATGTAGGTTCCAGACGTTCATGTGGATATTGGAGCCCCCGACCTTGGTCTCCATCCAGAGGGTACAGGTATATCTTAACGTGTATCGATCGTTTCACTAGATGGGCTACTGTAGTGCCAATGCCGGACATCTCTGCAGAATCGAAAGGCTTTAGCATTCTCTCGGGATGGGTCTCTCACTTTGGTGCACCTACTACAGTCATCACAGACCGCGGGGCCCAGTTTGAATCACATCTGTGGTAAGAGTTACTAGCTTTTCTAGGCACTACTCACAATCACACAACCGCTTATCATCCACAGGCTAACGGAATGGTTGAACGTTTTCATCGCCATCTCAAGGACGCCCTTAAGGCTCAACCTCATCCCTACCGCTGGGTGGACTCTGTCATTGGTACTGCTCGCCCTTCGCACTACAACTAAGGAAGATCTCAAAGCCAGTCCCGCAGAGCTTACGTTCGGCCAGACCCTACGCCTACCGGGAGAGTTCTCCGCAGGGGTTGACAAGGAGCACGGTATGGACAAGCACATGTTTCTAGACTCTCTCCGTCAGATCACTTCCAGGTTGTTTCCTATTGCACCTCGCCAACCTACAAGACATGTTTCCTACGTCCTGCGTGATCTAGAGCGTGCCGAGTATGTATGGATACGACATGACGCCCGACGCCGTCCACTTGATCGCCCGTATGACGGTCCCTTCAAGGTGCTATCTAGACATGATAAATACTTTACTGTAAGTCGAGGAAGCTGCCAGGATAATGTCTCTGTGGATCGTCTAAAGCCGGCTAATATACAACATGATGTACCTCATCCTATCCCTTACACTCAGCCACCAGATACTCGTACACTTCCGCTACAGCCTCCTGGCCTGGCTCATCGCCCTTCTCCGCCTGTTGCTCCCTATAAACAGACTCCTGGTCATATTTATATACCTATTACAACTCCTGATGATCACAATGCTTCAGAGCTGCCAAGAGATGATGAAATTCCTTCCCCTGAACATCTGCGACCAAGAACAGTTACCAGGAGTGGTAGACTGTCTCGCCTACCAGAGAGGTATGCTTGCATCTTTCATCACCACATCTTCTCATGACCGTTTCTTTCTCAGATCGCCATTCCAACGTGTGGATTTGCCTGAGGGGGGGAGTACTGTGGTGCCCCGAAGCTTCGAGGCAAGGCGGTTCAATGAATCACCACCACAAGTAGGCACCACCTTCTTCACGGCCACGTCACAGGAGTCACGTGGACCGTCGGGTATATAACGAGGATGGCCCGGGACAGCGATAGATTCCTGCGACCGCACTCACACTCCACACACAGCACTCACGGAGCTACGGACCTGACTACGTCCTGGTCATCCTCCTTTTCGTCTACCTGTATGGGTTACAGGGAGCTACGGACCCTCACCTACGCCCTGGCCATCCGCCTCGTCTACCTGTATGGGTTACAGGGAGCTATGGATCTCACCTACGCCCTGGCCAGCGCCTCGTCTACCTGTATGGGTTACAGGGAGCTACGGACCTCACCTACGCCCTGGCCAGCCGCCTCGTCTACCTGCATGGGTTACGAGGTTTAGTAACCCCACGACTCGTCCTCCTGGTTCGGTGCTGCTTGACCTCTGTACTTTATTGACATATGTTGGTGACGGCTAATTAATATTAAGTAAAGGGAAAGTTACGGTGTGTTTACTTAATTTGAGCCTGTGACAGCGTGAGTCACAGGAGTGAGTGAGACTGGGACCTCACACACCACACACCCCATCCCCATGCTCAAGGTGGACAATAACCGCTCGAATTGTCAGTGAAAGATCCCCGTGATCAGTGAGGATTCAAACGCTAACCACAGAATGACAGGCCAGCGCTCTACCCACCAGACCATCGCGTGGTGTGTGTGTGTGGTGTGTGTGTGCCGCCCGCGGTAATCGGATGTGTTTTTGTGTGCTTCGCGGAACTTGGACCTTACAGGATCTGCTTGTAAATTAGAAGTATACAGGAAAAATACCTACCTGCTACAGATACCTAATGGTCAGTGTGCAACACAGAATGCATTATTAGAAGCTCTGCATGTCAGATGCCAAATGTGCAAGAAATACATACAAACAAATTGTATCTCTTTCTTTGCGCGCTATAGTGAACTTTTTTCAACACCAGGAGTTACTACTCCTGTGAAGACTGTGTACGAACGCCGCTGAGTGAACATGGAGATCGACAGTTGCTTTCGTGTATGCCTTATTATAAAATGAAAAGGAGGCTAATTTAAAACTGGTAAACATTGAGAAAAATGATAAAGTGATAATGAAGATAACCAACAACTTCATTAGTGTTCGGAACCTGCAACCATGATTCTGAAAAAACAGAGGGACACCACCACCACTCAAGGTAGAAACCCTAGTCAAAGTGACTACAAAACAAAAAAAACTATGTTATTACTACAAACGTATCGTTTAAGTTTGGTCTTAGGGGTCGTGACTGACCTTATGCACACCCAAAACTGTGCAATAAATTTAAAACGCATGGTCGGGATTCCATTAGGGGTTGCACAGAGGGCAACAAATGTTCTTATCTTCACCTCTTATATGTTATGGCTCGGATAAAAGGCGTGAATAATTCAATTTACAGTGTAAAAGATTACATTTGAAGGTTACCCACCCGTACCTATCTCAGGAGCATAGGACCGAACAAGTAACAATAGAACAACCACCACCTCGTCGTTTGAACACAAGTGTGCCTAATCTTCAAACAAAAAGTGCTTCGACGAATTTTATGGGGCATCAAACCGAAAATACTCAGACTGATACTGCGGTGCATTTTTTTGTGCAGCAGATGCAATGCAACAAATGCAGCAAGCAGAGCAACACATAATTCAGATAGTAAAAATAATTCCTATGGCAATGGAGCATTCACCCATCACAGTGGTCCCAACAACATCTGAGTCCACCAGAGACGCACCCTACAAGATAATTACTCTTAACATTGCAGGCTGCACACCATACAGATTCAATGGGAAACTGAAGTTACTCTCATTAATTGTGCAAACAGAACAAGTCATGATACTCCTAAACTGAATCACACCTTACAGAAAATATAAAAGAGGCGGAAATATAAATTGATAATTACACTTACTTCAGAACCAACAGAGGCAACTAAAGGAAATAAAGCGGCGTCATCACATATGTGACGATTCACCTTGCAGCCGAAGTTCTGTTCTCGGAATCTAATTCATATAAAGAGGCTCAAATTTTGTACATAAGACTCATTGACATGATTTACATCAATATTTATAGACCACCAGCATGTCCGATGGGTAAATTATCTGAGCCTTAATCAAGGATAAAAGTAATGTTAGACAATTTACCTCCACCAATGCCCACAGTAGTGGTCTCTGGAGATCTAAATTGCCCATTACTTGACTGGAATTTAGAGACTATCTACGGCGATGCAGATAACAAGCGTGTTCAGGCTGAAGCATTCTTACGCTTCGTCCATGACCTCTGTCTGACACAAATAATCAATACTCCCACAGGAGGTAATTATATTATACTCGATGTGGTATTGACCAACAATGATGATATTTTCTATAAATCCACAGTTGACACAACTAATCTCTCATATCACAATATCATAACCCTGACAACAACCATGACATATAACAAACATCACCGTGACTTCAGCCCAGCACAGCACACGGCGATGAATTTTAACCACTTGAACTTCTTCACTGAGTCCATTTTCTGGTATAACCATAAAAGAGACCTCAATCAAGTGGACTGGCAGCTTGAAATGAGCAATTCTGACCCTGAGGTTCAGTACAACAAATTCATCAGTAAATCCCATGAATTTTGTGAAAAAACATGTACCTATCAATAAGACAGCATCCAAGAAAAGTATACCAAGGGATTGCAAGGCACTTATGCGTAAGCGTACGAAGCTTCGAAAGAAGTTGAGGCATAGTGATAATACAACAAGTCATCGACTACAAGACAAGAGCAACACTTTAGATGAAAAACTTAGGCTATCAGTTGTAGCTGAGACAGCTCTGAGAGAAGCACAGGCTGTAGCATAGTATGTGTTAAAATTAATCCTTAGTATTTTTAATAATATACTGCATCACAATCAAAACTAAGAATCAGTGCAGGTTCCCTGAAAAATTCAAGCGGTCGAATAATCAACGAACCCCAGGGGATCGCCGATGAAGTAAGAGCATTATGAAGGAGTCTTCAGTAGTCCACGTCAATATAAAACAATACACTCATCCAAAGATTTCTTTCAAATCGCAGATCCTTCATCGAGTACAAATGACATAAATTGTTCTACATCTGACATACAAGAAACAATTAAAGACATTTGACACCAACGCATCAGCTGGCCCAGATCAATTATCAACGAATCTTCGCAAGAATTGCGTCACCGAGTTCAGCATCCCCTTGTATTTTTTGCACAGAAGCTTCCTTGATCGAGGAGTCATAACGACGCAAGAATTGAAATGTGCTCGAGTTACACTAATTTACAAAGGGAAATCGAGAGCTGAAGCAAATTACTATAGACCTGTTGCCTTTACTCCACACATCATAACAACTCTTTAGAAATTAGTGAAATAAATATTCTCGTATCTTGAGGATAACGACAAGATGAACCAATATTAACATGGCGTCCGCTCCAGGCACTCGTTCCATTCGCAATTACTCGCCCATCGTGAAAAAAAATTCTTAGAGCATTTGAACACAATAAAGATGTTGACGTGATCTACCTAGACTTTGCAAAAGTCTGTTGATCTTTCCGGACATTGTCCAGAGTCACTAGTGGAGTACCACAGGGGTCAATCCTCGGTCCCCTACTCTTCTTCATACACATTTCCGACATTAACAAACATGTCCAACACTCGTCCGCCGCCTCCTTCACAGACGACACTCCGGTGTTGAATGAAGTGTCCCTACAAGCCGACGCCGGCTTACTCCAAACAGACTTTGCAAAGCTTTACTTGTGGGCAGAACAGAACAATATGTTCTTTAATAAAAATACATTTGAAAACTTGAGTTACAGCACTGACCGAATAACTAACTATGTGTTCACTTACACAGCACATGACGGATCTCTCATTAACAATAAGGAACATATAAGAGACCTCACTGTTATCCTCAGCTGTGATTACAGACAGCTTCACTACTCACATAGTTAATGTGACAAAGAAAGACGAAGACTGGTTGGCTCGATTGTGTGCACCTTTCGACTCGCGACACACTTCCCATGCTTACTTTCTACAAGTCAACTGCCAAGCCCTTATTAAAATATTACTGTCAGCTGTGGAGCCGTGGAAGATGGGAGAGAAGCAGTCACTCGAAGCTGTGCAGCGGTCGTGACCAGTAAACCTTCTACTGTTCGACACATAAATTACAGGGACAGGTTGGAAAACTCAACTTATTTTCAATAGACAGACGCAGAGAAACGTATGCCATTCTATATATTCATAAAATATTAATCGGCAGTACAATTAATAACGTTAACATAAGTATTAACATCCATCGACAACTGGGCAGACTCTGTCACATTGAGAGGACAAATACCAGAGCAGCCACCAGAGTCGAATATAAACGTTGAAAGAGAACGCCTTTGCCACCGGAGGGCCTCGCCTATTCAATGTTTTACCAAGACATATGCGTGACTCAAATGAACCATGTCTGGACAACTTAAATTTGATTGGATATATTTCTCCGGACATTCCCGGATCAACCCAAGCTGCCCCATTACCAACTCGGCGCCGCCAGCAACAGCCTTATAGACTAGCTGGCGCAGAGACGGACGGGCAGACGGAATATACTAGTGGCGACACATCCGCGTGGCCGCGGGCACCAAATTGATTTGTGCTCTACTACGCTCCATAGGATCCACAGCTCTACAGTGTGTCATTCATTCACCCATGGTCTTGTCCACGCGAGCTGGCTCGCAATCGCCATTTTCACCCTCCCGGTGCGAGCTTGGAACTCATTATTACCGATCTAAGGGTAATGCTGGGACCTCACACACCACACACACCCATCCCTTGCTCAATGGGGAGAGTAACCTCACGAATTTTCAGTGGAAAAATCCCCGGGCATGAGCGGGGCCGGGGCCGGGGATTCAACGCAGGACCACATAATGGTGCCAGACGCCTTAACCCACCAAGCCGTCCGTGTGTGTGTGGTGGGTGGGTGGGTGGGTGGGTGGGTGTGTATTTATCTAGTTGTATTCATCTAGTTGTATTTTACAGGGCTACACTCGTATGGCCCCGTCTCCATAGCTACATTTTATCATTCCATCCTCAGTACTTAGTGTTGGCCGAAACAACCACCCTGGGAAGCGGGTCACAAACCCCCGGCTAACACCTGGTCCCATTCACTGCTGGGTGGACAGGGGCTCTAGTATTTTAAAAAGACCGCCGTCTGTCTTTGCTCCGCCTGCGGATTGAACCCGGGACTTCTCAATTGTGAGCCGAGCGTGGTAACTGCTACACTTTATTTTATTTTTATTTTTATCGGCCTCCAGCAGGGAGAACCACGGGCTAGCTTCAGCCGTCAGAGAGATGCTTTGAAAAAGAGAGGAGAGTGTTCGTGCTGCTGGCGTGCGGCACGGACACTACGGAGTACCCATGTGTATGTGTGTCCAAAAAAAAACTGTCCATGTGAGCTGTGTATGTGTGTGGGTGAGTGTGCGTGTGTATGTATGTGTGTGTGTGTGTGTGTGTGTGTGTGTGTGTGTGTGTGTGTGTGTGTGTGTGTGTGGGGTGTGTGTGTGTGTGTGTGTGTTCTTCAATACAGGATACATTAATGTCGTGTGAACACGTATGCCCGCAGGCACGCACTTACGAGAGCGTACACATTACAACACACACGCTACCACATACACATTAAACACAAAACAAAAACCACCACGAACACATACATATCGTATGGAGACATGCATGGATTCGACTAAAACATCTAATTGCTTCTAAATGTTTTGTTATAGAATTTAATATTTGATGTCAAGTTACATACACGAAAGGACATCACATGTTGATATAAGTCCAGCAAACACTATGTCCACAGCTGCAACCTTCCTCATACATAACTATAAATATAGTACAAAAAATATATTGCATCGTTTTTATATGATTGATAAAAAATATTATTTTTTTTATTACAGCAAAAGACGCGAGTATGAGCAAAGTTTTTAGCAAAAAGAGTATTAAAAAAAGATCAAAAGAAAAGTTGTTGGTCCTTTTTTGGACGAGTCGCCATAAAGCGGTCGACTTTTTGACGCCAAAACGCCATGCACTCCTTCTTTATCCTTTAATAACCTGGAATAGTCTAGCGATTTGTGGATCTCGTCACCGTGACAGACCAATCTTCCACCCCCTTTTCACAGGTTCCTATTATCACCACCATTATACACCACCACCCACCAATTTTCACTCCGTCAGCGCAAACCACAACCACCTTTTCACTGTCACTGCTTTCCCAACCACCATCCACATCACTTATTGCGGATTCTCATTATTCCTTATCCTCCAACCCGCACCACCACGCCATATCAGAGCCCTACGACTGTTAGGGCTCTGACATCTACACACATCTAACACCAACTGCTCCTCCAATGTGTCTTGCTCCCATTAGGAATATAGTGCAGATTGCGAAATAATATATGACAATAAAATCTCCTCATGTCGTATCACCAGCTACCTTTCCGGGCTTAGATTTATAGGAAATCATAACGAAAAGAAAAACAAAACTGACCTGATAAAATGGACACCATAATACAAAAAATAGGGGAGCGCCCCCAAAATCCACTATAATTGGGATTTCCCCATTAATTCGCCTTTTTATTTTTCCTCAAAACTAAAACTATGCATACTAAAATAGAAAACTTCCAAAGCTGCTAATTTAAAAATTTAAAAACACAATGATGCCGCTTCCCATATCGGCGTTTGTAGTGATTAGCGGGAAGGTTTGTGAGGCATAAGGAGGTTGAAGGTAGGAAGAAGCCCGTGGATACTGATAACGGTGGAAAGAAGACGACTTGAACGAAGGCAGGCCAGTGAATGGAGACGAGGAATAGTAGGTGTAAGGCTAAAAGAAGGAAAGAAGACTAGAGAGGGAGCTGGAGGGAGCGGGAGAAGAGGAAACTGCAGGCAATAAAGAGGGGAGAGCAAGAATAAGGGAGGCAATAAGAGCAGTAGGGCTGAGGGAGGTAAAGGTCGTTGATTGGGGGGCCTGTTTAGCTAAAATTTACTGTCTTTATGAGCCTCGCGGGTGGCGTCTGGGAGAGAAGGGAGAGAGAGAAAGAGAGAGGGGAGAGAGACATAGAAGAGAGAGAGAGAGAGAGAGAGAGAGAGAGAGAGAGAGAGAGAGAGAGAGAGAGGGGTAAGAAGAAGAGAGAAAGAGAGAGAGAGTAAAAAGAGAGAACCTCGGCGTGGGGTCCTTTGTTGCGGGACACGGGGCGGAGATATGTCGCGAGCCCTTATTTCCCCGCCTCCTGGCCCTTCAAAGGCGCCACGTGCCCACCGGACTACACCACCAAACCACTGATGGTTTGAATGCCAGGGGTTGGATACCGTTGCCGTGTTGCTCCCGAGGCCAAGTTACTCAGCATGGCTCCACTAAAAGGGAAACCCCGACTTGGCGCAACAAAGACCTGCACCGGGCAGCCTGCAGGGGATGGTATGTCCAGCAATGGGCCATGAAAAAGTAGGAAGAGGACATGCGCTGCAAACAAACGAGGCCCAGGCGTGGGGAAAAAGACTTGGTGGTCCCGGGTTAAAAAAAAAAAGAATCAGCCGCCAAAATTTAAATTCCTTCCCTCACCAAGCAGGATGGAAAAAGCGGCCGTCAGCAGCAAGGAGAAAGCTCAACTGCTGGCTAATCCTCTTCTCTGCAAAGATGAAGGTGGAGGCCACCCGGCACCCCCCGCCTCGTCGGAGCAGCAGTGCGAAGAGATAGTTCACAAGGTGAGGTCACGCAGGCGCAGGTCAGCACCTTCTGCGTGGGCTCGACACCAAAAAGGTCACTGACCCTGTTTGATATCAGCCCGCAATTCTTAAAACAGTGCGCCCAGCAGCTGGCGTCTGTCTTTTCAGCATCTTGCGTCTGTCCCTCTCACCAAAGTCTCACTGCCTGCCTGTAGGAAAACATCTGGCCTTCATGTGGAAGGAGGCTAGAGTGGTTTCTGTACACAACACAAGAGGGTTCCAGATCTGATCCCAAAAAAACTACAGGCCCATCTCCCTTCTATCTGTGGTGGGAGTGTTCGAGAGGATCGTGGTAAAGGTAATCTGTCGTCACCTCAGCGACAACTACCTCCTCTCGGACAGTTTGGGGGTTTAGACCTGGACGGTCCACCTCTGACCTGCTGATGCTCCTTACCAAACTGGCCAGGACGCCCTATATGACGGCCAGGACACTGTCATGGTGGCCTTGGACATAGCGGGTGCCTTTTACAGGGTGACACGGAGACTTGCTGAATAAAAAAATCGTGCAAAAGGCATCCAGGTTTACCTCCTGCTGTTCCTGGGGAACTACCTGCAGGGAAGAACTCTCCAGATTGTCGTAACGGGTAGGGCCCCTGGTCCCTGCCAGGGGAAATATCAGTCCCACAGGGCTATGTGCTGGGGACAGTCCTGTGGAACATCTATATAGGACCCTACCTTCTCCGGCATTGCCAGCCCGTCTCAGCTTACGCTGATGACTGTACTATCTCCTACTCCTACCCACGACAGGACGGTGGGCGTGCTGCTGATGAGATCAATCAGCAGCTAAGTGTTATACAGGAGCAGGGTACCACTAGCAGGTGACCCTTTGCTCCGGAGAAGATACAGGCAATGGTGGTCTCTCGGTCCCCGCTGCCGGGCCAGCAGTGAAGGGAAGGCTGCGGCTTGGTGGCGTTCCTCTCCCACTCCAGGAAGCCCGCTAGTTTTGTATGGAGGTGGACCGAAAGCTGCGGTTTTGACGGTCACATCAAACACATTGCCAAAAAAGCCTCCTACAGGGTCTTTGCCCTACGAAGGGTAGCCAGCTTCCTCGACAGGGGAGGGAAGCTCTTGCTCTACAGGCCCAGATACGGCCTTACTTAAGGTCTTAGAGTACGCTGCCTTCTCCAGGATGTCGTGTGCAGCCTCCACACGAAGAAACGGGACAGCATCTAGCTACGAGCCATGCGATTGGTGGATGATGCAGACCTCCCCAGCCCCAAAACCCCAGTCGGCGAGTCCTCTTACTTGGTGTTTCACAAGGCACAATGGCAGAAAGTGCCTCACGTGGCTGGGTTACAACAGCCTCCAAAGTCGCCACACGGAGCAAAGAGAACGGTGTTCACCCGTCGTGACTCAGTGAAGGTGCGCCGCGTTCCCGTGCCAGCCAGCACCAACGGTCCTTTGCGACCGCGTCTCCAGGATGTGAAACATTTTCACGACCGCCGTCCCTCACATCCAGGAGATGAACACTCAAAGTTTTAAAGTTGTTGGCCAACGGTGGAGACTGTCAATGCCCACCCCGCTAACGCTAGTGATTTATGACATCTTAGTGACAGCAACAGTGCCTGAACTAACACTTTTTAGTGATGCGTATTTGGGATATAGTGTTAATTATTTCAATCTTGTATTTTATTGTTTTTATTTATAATATTACTTGCCCTTAAGATAGGTAGCACACCGACAGTGCACCTTTGGGCTATTATATTTTACGTTTAAAAAAATAAAAAAAAGAGAGGAGAGAGAGAGAGGAGGGGAGGAGAGAGAGAGAGAGGAGAGAGAGAGAGAGAGAAGAGAGGAGAGAAAGAGGAGGAGAGAGAGAGAGAGGAAGGAGAGAGAGAGAGAAAAGAGGGGAGAAGAGAGAAGAGAGAGAGAAGAGAGAGAGAGAGAGAGAGAGTCGAAAGTCGGGTATAAGTAGTAGTTGGAGTTTATTGACAAAAAAATTATATAATAGATTATATATATATATATATATTAAATTATATCTATATATATACTTAAAACATGCAAGTAACACTAACGAAACAAAACGAAAACTTTCTTTTGTCCAACATGAAATTAAATCAATATTCCTTAAAGTAGTAGATGGCAAAATACAATGCTAAAATTTAACTGACACTGGTTTGTAGTTTAAATTTCCCTTTCAAATTAAAAAAGTGAATATGGCAGTAAAGGCCGAGTACTCATAACGTACATAATCACACAATTCAGTCATATATATGTACTCACATAAGAAGCTCACATATCTTAGTGAACGTCAAATTGATACCTGCCACGACAGTGTGCGGATCTACTGCTAGCTACATTTTACTGATGTAACTGCAGGCTTTTTTTAAGACAGAGAACCGGGTTTAGACACTGGGTCGGGGTAAAGGAAACTTTTCGACACTAGAGGAGTATCAGAAGGCAGAGAACTAAAGTGATTCGTTTAAAAAGAGAGAGAGGAGGGTTTAGTTAAAGATAAAGGAAAATTTGACAAAAGAAGAGGAGTTGCTTGAAAGTTTTACTATACAACTGTAGGAGTATTTAAAAAAGATAGATTTCCTGGGAGGAATAAATAGTGTAGAGGATTTTGATATATTAGCATTAACAGAAACATGGGTTGGATATGTCAGGGAAAAGGGAGTTGATCCGGAAGTCGAGATAGCTGGTATAAGTTATTTCACAAGGACAGGGGTAGGCAGACGAGGTGGAGGAGTTGCGCTTTATGCAAGAGATGCATTGCAGTGTTGTGTTAATAATGTTATAAAAAAAAAGATTGACAGCATAGAGTCTATATGGGTAGAGGTTACAGAGGGAACTGAGAAAATGGTTTTGGGGGTAGTGTATAGGCCTTCCCAAAATATGTAAAGAGGATTCAGCTCCTATATGGGAAGAAATAAGCAAGGCCTGCAGATTAATCGACTATGCGTGGTGGGAGATTTTAATCTTAGGAATATAGACTGGGTTTAATATAGGTGACAGCGACGCAGATGAATTGTTAAATATAATCCAGGATAACTTCCTATCAAGCAATCAAGGAGCCTAGTAAGGAGATAATATTCTAGATCTATTGCTGACAAATAGAGACGATTAGTTACAAATGTGGAGGTAAGGTGGGAATTTAGATAATAGCGACCAATTTTGAGATTAGATTTTGCTTAAAATGGGAAGTTGGAAAATTAAGTGACAATAAGCATCGAAAACCTAATTTCAGAAAGGCCAATTATGCAGGATTAAGAAGACACCTGGAGGTTATTAATAAGAGGTGTGGATGGAGGGGAAAAGTTTCCCAGGATAACGATAGGGCGTGACCCGTGGAAAGGCCAATTATGAAGGATTAGGAAGGCACCTGGAGGTAATTGGCGCGGTTAGATATGGTAGTGAGGTCATGGCTGAGGAGGCAATTAGAACGGTTAGACATGGAAGTGAGGTCAGGGCTGAGGAGGTAATTAGAGAGGTTGAAATGGAAGTGAGGTCGGGGTTTAGGAGGATTAAACCCCATTTGTAAAGGAAATATAATTGACGGACAGAAAATAAATATTCCTTTTAGGGAAATAAGGTCCAGAAAGATGATCC
>JACEEZ010010920.1:0-32873 GCA_016584305.1 Chionoecetes opilio
AGAAAGAGAAGAGAAGAGGAGACTTAATAACAATTTTTAAGCTGACAACTAAGATGGAAGAAACAGACAATGAGAGACTACTGACTCGGAAACAAAGAGAAGGTTGATAGAGAGGACAAGAGAGGACAAGAGGACCTACAAAACAACTATGAAAAGGGAGATGCCTGAACAACATAAAGAAGTACAGCTTCCCTCATAGAAATGTAGAAGTTTGGAATGGACTAAATGTGGAGGTGATATCGGCACATAATGTGTACCAATTAAAAGAAAGACTGGATAAATGTAGATAGGGAGACGGGACCACACGAGTGTAGCTCAGGCCCTGTAAAACACAACTAGGTAAATACAACTATGTAAATAATAAAACTTATTAAATATCTTACACACGATAACTTCAAAAAGCAAAAACAAAAGCTCTAAATTCTCTCTCTCTCTCTCTCTCTCTTACCATCCTTCACATCAATTTCCTCATCAAGGAAGGAATCAGAATCTTCGCTCTGAAAAAAAGAAAAATAACAGTATTACTTTCTATATAACTTTCTGCAATTCAGAACTTTATTGAGATTAAGATTAAGAAGAAAAATAATACTCTAAATAACATGAATCAAATACCAGAGGTGGGCGAGAGCGATACTTAGTGCGATACTGCGATACTATCGCACCTCCAAAATAGTATCGCAGTATCGCATAAGAATTCAAAGTAGCTGAGTATAAGTATCGCAACTCAAGTATCGCTTAAATTTCCCGCGATACTTTAAAAGAAGACCTTTATATTTTAAATAAAATTTGTCTGTTTAAAAATAAATATATTACAATGTTTTAATGTGCCTAAACTGTAGTTTAAGTAAAATAGATCTTTTTTGGCTAACACAGTGTTTTCTTAGGTAGCAAAGTATCGCAAAGCTAATTTTTTGGTATCGCAGTATCGATACTATCGCTTTAAGAAAAAAGTATCAGTAGCGGAGTATCGCGTATCGTTTTAAGAAAATCCGAAAAAGTAGCGGAGTATCGCGTATCGAACTAGTGGGAAAAAAGTATCGCAGTATCGTTATCGCACTACCAAAAAGAAGTATCGCGCCCACCTCTGTCAAATACTGAGCTTAAAATATTACTGCCTTCAAGACATTTTATTGTAAGACTAACCTAAATTAGGCTTCAACAGGATGTCATATTACATCATTCAGTGTTTTGTTTTCCATGAAAATTGGTAACTTTTTTCCACCAGAAACATACAAACCTTTTCACATACAGTAAACCCTCACTAATTTGAACCCGTATAATTAGAATTTCGGACAATTCGATCTGTTTCAAGCCAAATTTGACTTTTCAACAACTTTCCATAATCCGAACTGGTTTGAATTGTCCGACAATGTGCGCTTCCTGCGCACATTGTCAGAGTTTTCTGCAGCATCTTCCACCTCCTCTGTGCCATCCACTTCGTCAGCCAGCCTCCACATCGCCTCTGACACATTAAGCACCTGAAGACCTTACCTTACAAATCCCCAGAGTGACACCTGCCAGGGCTGCGTTTAGTAGCGATCATCCCCCCCGCACCCTCCCTACTGAATGCTTTACAATATACAGTAAAACCCTTATAACTCGGCACTGTATAACTCGGAATTTGATATAACTCGGCAACGCAAAGACAAAGTTTTTTTTATTATTATTATTATTATTATTATTTTTTTATTTTTTTTTACATCTATGACTATAGCGCGTGTAGGCAGTGAGCTCCAGGGGTGGGACGGTAGGCCCTGGAGGCTCACTCGAGGGCTGTGATGGTTGGCCCTCGCCCGTGGTGGCGCAGGCAGGATTCTTATAGTGACGCCTGTAATTAGAGGCTCATGCCGGCCCCCTGTGTCCTCCCATGCACTCGTAGTCGAAGGTAGAACTAATGGACAGGGCACGTGGGTGTTCTTAGGCCACTCGACGGTGCAGAAAGATTTCAATTTATGGGTCTCACTCGGGATCGAACTCGGGTCTTCGAGAACGCCACTCGGGGACGCTAACCACTCTGCTACCGCCTCCCCTAAACTGCATCTCTTGGTTTTCACTCGGCATATCATGCCCTCACAACCTCTTGTGTGAACATGTAAACAGAACGTCGGCAAAAAATAATGTATCTCGGCATATTGACGTATAACTGCATCTCTTTGCTTACACTCGGCATATCCTCAGTCGCATAAAGTCGTGTTTTTGTCCTTTTGACCCTTTCCTGCAGGCTCAGGCTCTTCAATTTCATTCCCTTCCTGCTGGAGACAGCCTTGCGTGATGGAGCTGACATCTTGAAATACAATACTGTATGATGTAATCCCAAAACACGTAAAATTGGTGGCAAAGTAAAGCAAAGGTCGGGAACCAGCGTGTAGGCTGTCAGCTGCTGAGCCGTGTTTATGCGAGACCACCGAGAGACAAGGCCTGGTACATCGGCCGTGACGTCACACCATAAGGATACCACCCGCTCCGCTCCCCGTACAAGTTTACCTACCTAATATAATGTTTATCAGTATAAAAGATATACTGTTATCTTCGGAAATGTTTGTTCTATAATATTATTAAAAAAAAACCGTAAAACACACAAAGAAAATGCCATTATGAGACTTTCAAGAAATATGCATTAACTTAAACTCTTCGCCATTTAATATTTTGCTCGCAAACATTTTACATGGAGAATATCAATAGAAGTGGAATTTAATCAGCTTTCCATTGATATATTTCGTTTAGTGATAAATGAATTAGCGGCATGCATAAATTAGCGTTAACTAAATATAAAAAATCATGAAATCGGGTAATTTCCTACCTAATATATGTTTATCAGTATAAAATATATACTGTTATCTTCAGAAATGTTTGTTCTATAATATTATCAAATAAAAAACCGTAAAACATACTAAAGAAATGCCATTATGAGACTTTCAAGAAATATGCATGAACTTAAACTTTTCGCCATTTAATATTTTGTGAAAAAACTTTTTACATGGTGAATATCAATAGAAGCGTAATTTAATTAGCTTTCCATTGATATATTTCCTTTTCTGATCAATGAATTAGAACCATGTATAAATTAGCGTTAACTAAATAAATAACATCATGAAATCGGGTAATTTTTCCCGATTGATGATGTTAATTATTTAGTTAACGCTAATTTATGCATGGTTTTAATTCATTTATAAGAAAAAGAAATGCACCAATGGAAAGCTAATCAAATTTCGCTTCTATTGATATTCTTCATGTAAAAAGTTTTTTCACAAAATATTAAATGGCGAAAAGTTTAAGTTCATGCATATTTCTTGAAAGTCTCATAATGGCATTTCTTTAGTATGTTTTACGGTTTTTTATTTGATAATATTATAGAACAAACATTTCTGAAGATAACAGTATATATTTTATACTGATAAACATATATTAGGTAGGAAATTACCCGATTTCATGATTTTTTATATTTAGTTAACGCTAATTTATGCATGCCGCTAATTCATTTATCACTAAACGAAATATATCAATGGAAAGCTGATTAAATTCCACTTCTATTGATATTCTCCATGTAAAATGTTTGCGAGCAAAATATTAAATGGCGAAGAGTTTAAGTTAATGCATATTTCTTGAAAGTCTCATAATGGCATTTTCTTTGTGTGTTTTACGGTTTTTTTTTAATAATATTATAGAACAAACATTTCCGAAGATAACAGTATATCTTTTATACTGATAAACATTATATTAGGTAGGTAAACTTGTACGGGGAGCGGAGCGGGTGGTATCCTTATGGTGTGACGTCACGGGCGATGTACCAGGCCTTATCATCTCGGTGGCCATGGTTTATGTCGTCCAAGCACCGTCTTGGATACGAATTCCGTTTTTTGTCGCAATTGAAAAAGGATTGGTTTCTGCTTCAAAAACACAACAAGCTTGGTAGAAGCCGAAATAATAATCAATGCAAAACATTGCAAACAATATCACAAAGTAGTATAACACACATTTCAGCAAGTGTTATTGGATTGAGATTCGTAAGCCAAGACGGTGCTTGGACGACAAAAACACGGCTCAGCCTACGCGCTGGTACCCGACCTTTGCTTTACTTTGCCACCTATTTTACGTGTTTTGGGATTACATCATACAGTACTGTATATCAAGATGTCAGCTCCATCACGCAAGGGTGTCTCCAGCAGGAAAGGAATGAAATTGAAGAGCCTGAGCCTACAGGAAAAGGTGAAAGTGCTGGCAAGGATGGATGCAGGTGCGTCCATGCGTGCTATTTGTGCTGAGTTTGATATAAAATCCAGCACATTCTACCCGTTCACTGGTAAGTTTAGTTTTTATGCTTTTACAGTACAGTATTCACTTCTTTTTCTTTTTTTTCTCTTTACCCATATCAGAGGAGGACATTGCATAACTCGGCACATTGAATAACTCGGTAAGGGCCAGAGCCCCTATCGTGCCGAGTTATAAGGGTTTTACTGTACAGTAAATCCTCGTTTTCCCGGACTATTAGGGGGGAGCACTGGTCCGGGAACCTCAAAAGTCCGAGAATCTTAACAGTCTGAGGCCATTACCCACACCCGGACGTTTATCCTACTCTGTCCGGCAACCGCCAATATCAACTACCACGCCGCGGACTTTTACGACACTTTGTCTAGCACTCATACGTCATGTGCCATACAATACATACATACAGTAAAACCCTTATAACTTGGCACGATAGGGGCTTTGGCCCTTGCCGAGTTATTCAATGTCCTCTGATATGGGTAAACAAAAAACAAAAAACAAAAAAAAATGTAAACACAGTACAGGGAGGTCCCGTTATACGAGCATTCGGTATACGAGAATCCGATGATACGAGATGTGTAAATTAAGGTCTATTTTCAATATCCGAGATCGAAAATCCAATGCTATGACATTCAAACGGGTGGGTAAAATTATCAAGTTCAAAATGCGCGCCCTACCACTCCCGGGCTGGACAAAGGGGGATTTGGTTGACCCCAGTGAGGTCACCCCTAGCAAGCCGTGACCTGAAGGGTAATTAAGCATATGGCGCGGCCTGACATTTAGGGGTAATTAGCAGGTGTGAGGCCCTAACCTTGGGACCACAGTCAGGTCACCCGTATAAAGGCGTGACCTTTAGGGTAATTAAGCATATGGCGCGGCCTCACCTTTAGGGGTAATTAGCTAGGTGTGCTGCCCCAAACCTTGGACCGCTACATACCTTTTATCTTCGGCGTCCCTACACNAGTGGAATACCTAAATAACATAATAGCATACATAAAAAAAAAAAATAAAAAAAAGGAAAGTATGAGGGAAGGAGAGGAAAAATGTTCTACACTTTTCCCATACCAATTTTTTACATACAGTAATTTTTCAATACCAATACATTTATCAGTATAAATGATATACCGCTATCTTCAGAAATGTTTGCTCTATAGATCATCACTTTAAAACACAGTAAAACACATATATATAGCAATATGAGACTATGAAGAAATATGCATGAACTCAAAATTTCACTTAAGCTCGTCGCCATTTAAAACTTTGTGAGACAACATTTGACACGGAGTATATCAAAAGAAGCATAATTATACTAGCTTTTCATTGATATACTTCGTTTTCTGATCAATGAATTAGCACCATGCATACATTAGCGTAAACCAAATAACGTCATGAACACGTTATTTAGCGAGGAGAGTGACTAGGCTGCTTATTCCATATGATGACTTTATTTAGTTTACGCTAATTTTGGCATGGTGCTAATTCATTGATCAGAAAACTAAATATATCAACGGAAAGCTAATACAATTCCGCTTCTTTTGATACACTCCATTTCAAAAGTTGTCTCACAAAGTTTTAAATGGAGACGAGTTTAAGTGAATTTTGAGTTCATGCATATTTCATACTCATAATGCATATATATAGTGTGTTTTACTGTGTTTTAAGTGATAGTCTTATAGAACAAACATTTCTAAGATAGCGGTTATCATTTATACTGATAAATGTATTTGATATGGGGAAAATTAGGCTACTCTGGAAGTAAACTTTTTCCTTTGAGGCAGACTCCCGCAGTTGTGACGTCATCAACTCTATCAGGCCTGGTGTTCTAGGAGGCCTTGTCTCAACCCCTGATGATGATGCAACAGCCATAAATAACATTCTTTGGAAAATCCATTACATTTTCTTTTAAATCATTAGCAAAATACTGCCACCATGCAAGTGGTGAGAGGGATGCCATAACATTTTTGCCAAAATAATGTTCTTTGAATGGTGTCCAATGAAAGGTATTTATTGGGTAATATATACGTATGTGGTAGCTAAATCATTACAGAGGCATAGAACACAGGCATTTTCAGAAAAAAAATACATGATATACTACATCCTATGAATGAAATGACCTTCCTACATAATCTAGCTATGTATTCAGTTCAATGAATTCAGCTTATTTATAAAACAAATCACTCGGATTTAAATCATGATATTTTTACTCTGATTAAAATCAATTAAAATCTGATGATTTAATCATACCAACCCTGCAGGATACAATATCATTACAATCTCACAAACAAGTAACACATAAATGAGCAGCTTGGCAAGATGCCATCAGTCACAAAGGCTGATATGAAATCTGCCTTTCAAAAGGATGATAATGGTATTCAATATTATATTCTTTACGGGATCCTCCTTGACCATCCTTACCATTTATTATGCATGGAAGATAAATTTGTATCCAATTATGGTTCCCCTATTACCTATTCTATAGGTACTATGAAAAAGGCACAATGGAAGAACAGGTAACAGTTGAGCTGGATGTCAAAGTGACATGAATAGAAAAAATAAAGTAGCAAGGAGGCAATATCTTGCGTGTTATGAGAAAAAAAGGGATGAAAAAATGTAATAACCACATCAGTACGAGGGCCGATGATACTTCCTATCATACTAAAGTACACTAAAACCCTTATAACTTGGCACGATAGGGGCTCTGGCCTTGCCGAGTTATTCAATATGCCGAGTTATGCAAATGCCCTCCTGATATGGGTAAAAATAAAAATAAATAATAATAATAGTAATAATAATTTGTAACAAAAATTACGAGTCCCAATCCAATAACACTTGCTGAAATGTGTGTTATACTACTTTGTGATATTGTTGCAATGTTTTGCATGATTATTGTTTCGGCTCCTACCAAGCTTGTTGTGTTTTTGTCGCAGATACCAATCCTTTTTCAATTGCGACAAAAAACGGTCTTCGTGTCCAAGACGGTGCTAGGACGACAAAAAACATGGCTCAGCCTACGCGCTGGTACCCGACCTTTGCTTACTTTGCCACCTATTTTACGTGTTTTGGGATTACATCATACAGTACTGTATTTCAAGATGTCAGCTCCATCACGAAAGGGTGTCTCCAGCAGGAAGGGAATGAAAGTGAAGAGCCTGAGCCTGCAGGAAAAGGTCAAAAGGACAAAAACACGACTTTATGCGACTGAGGATATACCAAGTGTAAGCAAAGAGATGCAGTTATAACTCGGCAATATGCCGAGATACATTATTTTTGCCGACTTTCTGTATACATGTTCACACAAGAGGTTGTGAGGGCATAATATGCCGAGTGAAAACCAAGAGATGCATTTTAGGGGCGGAGGTAGCAGAGTGGTTAGCACCACTCACCGGGTGGCGTTCTCGAAGACCCGAGTTCGATCCCGAGTGAGACCCATAAATCCACTTTAAATATTTCTGCACCGTCGAGTGGCCTAAGAACACCCACATGCCCTGCCCATTAACTCTACCTTCGACTGCGAGTCAATCGGAGGACACAGAGGGCGGCATGAGCCTCTAATCACAGGCGTCACTATAACAATCCTGCCTGCGCCACCACGGGCGAGGGCCAACCATCACAGCCCTCAAGTGAGCCTCCAGGGTCTACATCTGAGCCCTGTAGGTCACTGCCTATAGGCTCTATAGGCATAGATGTAAAAAAAAAAAAAAAAAAAAAATATATACACACAAACCTCGTTTTCCGGACTAATAGGGGGGAGCACTGGTCCGGGAACCGCAAAAGTCCGGGAATCGGGAATCTCGCAAGTATATATATATAAAAAAAAAAAAAAAAAAAAAAAAAAAAAAAAAAAAAGTCCGATGCCATTACCCACCCCCGGACGTTTATCCTACTCTAGTATTTACTGCCCGGCAACCGACAATATCAACTACCCTGCCGCGGACTTTTACGTCCGCTGAGCATGCAGCCACCTGGCGGGAGGCAGCAGAAAGTGTTCAATAGTCTCAAGAGACGTTCCTGCACCAGGGCAGTGGGGTCAGGGGACTAACGGAGGCGTGCAGGTGAACCGTGAGTGTCGTGTGCCCAAATGTAAACAATACGACCGCTGAGCATGCTGCCACCTGGCGGGAGCAGCAGAAAGTGTTCAATAGTCTCAGAAATGTTCTTGCACCAGGGGCAGTGGGATTCAGGTGACTGACGGAGGCTGTGCAGGTAAAACCGTGAATGTTGTGTGCCCAAATGTAAACAATACGACCGCTGAGCATGCTGACACCTGGCGGGAGGCGCGGACACTGACCAGGGGTGACAGGAGACGCTCGGACCGCCGGACAACTGGTCAATTTACGAACAGGACCAGGCATTTCAACGTAAAAAAAAAAAAAAAAAAAAAAAAAAAAAAAAAAAAATTAAATGTCCGAGACTGACATATCCCCGGACCTCGGATTTTGTCCGGCAAATCCGATATCCGGGAAATCGAGGTCCGGGAAATCGAGGTTTGTGTGTATATATATAACTCGGCAACATGCCGATTGCCGAGATATATCATTTTTTGCCGACTGCCTTTGCCTTGCCGAGTTATATCAAATTCAGAGTTATACAATGCCGAGTTATAAGGGTTTTAGTGTATTACTGGAATCAATAATGATGTAAGATACGGGGATGGCCCAATTCAGCGCCGCTAATTCAGCGCCGCCGTTTCAACACCGCTGTTTCAGCGCCGCCGTTTCAACACCGGTTTCAGGGGCTTTCCGTTTCAACACCGCTGTTTCAGCGCCGCCGTTGCAACACCGCTGTTTCAGCGCTGCCGTTTCAACACCGCTGTTTCAGCGCCGCCGTTTCAACACCCGGTTTCAGCGCCGCCGTTGCAACACCGCTGTTTCAGCGCTGCCGTTTCAACACCGCTGTTTCAGCGCCGCCGTTTCAACACCGCTGTTTCAGCGCCGCCGTTGCAACACCGCTGTTTCAGCGCTGCCGTTTCAACACCCCTGTTTCAGCGCCGCCGTTTCAACACCGGTTCAGCGCTGCCGTTTCAACACCGCTTTTTCAGCGCCGCCGTTTCAACACCGCTGTTTCAGCGCCGCCCTTTCAACACCGCTGTTTCAGCGCCGCCGTTTCAACACCGCTGTTTCAGCGCCGCCGTTTCAACACCGCCGTTTCAACGCCGCCGTTTCAAACACCGCCGTTTCAGCGCCGCCGTTTCAACACCGCCGTTTCAGCGCCGCCGTTTCAACACCGCTGTTTCAGCGCCGCCGTTTCAACACCGCTGTTTCAGCGCCGCCGTTTCAACACCGCTGTTTCAGCGCCGCCGTTTCAACACCGCTGTTTCAGCGCCGCCGTTTCAACACCGCTGTTTCAGCGCCGCCGTTTCAACACCGCCGTTTCAACACCGCTTTTTCAGTGCCGCCGTTTCAACACCGGTTTCAGCGCCGCCGTTGCAACACCGCTGTTTCAGCGCCGCCGTTTCAACACCTGTTTCAGCGCCGCCGTTTCAACACCGGTTTCAGCGCCGCCGTTGCAACACCGCTGTTTCAGCGCTGCCGTTTCAACACCGCTGTTTCAGCGCCGCCGTTTCAACACCGGTTTCAGCGCCGCCGTTGCAACACCGCTGTTTCAGCGCTGCCGTTTCAACACCGGTTTCAGCGCCGCCGTTGCAACACCGCTGTTTCAGCGCCGCCGTTTCAACAACGCTGTTTCAGCGCCGCCGTTTCAACACCGCTGTTTCAGCGCCGCCGTTTCAACACCGGTTTCAGCGCCGCCGTTGCAACACCGCTGTTTCAGCGCCGCCGTTGCAACACCGCTGTTTCAGCGCCGCCGTTTCAACACCGCTGTTTCAGCGCCGCCGTTTCAACACCGGTTTCAGCGCCGCCGTTTAAAACACCGCTGTTCAGCGCCGCCGTTCAACCCCGGGTTTCAGCGCCGCCGTTTCAACACCGCCGTTTCAGCACCGCCGTTTCAACACCGCTGTTTCAACGCCGCCTTTTCAGCAACCAGCCTTTTCAGCGCCACCATTTCAGCGCCAGGTCATTGTTTAAAATAGTTTAGGAAAGGATTACCGTATTTACGGCTTATAAGACGCACTTTTTTCCCCCAAAAATACCCTGAAAAACACTCATGCGTCTTCCAAGACGAATGTTGTAGGAGGTTAGCTTAGGTAGCTATTCAATTAAGCCTCTTATATGATGTAACCTCAGTACATACCTGTTAAGAGTATTAGAATACCATAAGACATACAAATCAACTACCAATCTGTCCTCACCCTGTGATGTTTACACAATACTGGCGGGAGCCTTCCGCCCCGGCAGATTGGCGCCAATAGCCATTGCGTGTATAAGGAACTTTGTTTGTTACATTAGATGAAAATTTGTATACATATGTACTAGTGATGGACCAAATATTCGCATTCGCAATTGCGAATATTCGCATGTTTTTTTCAATATTCGCATTCGCATTCGCACTCCTCACTCGAATATGTTTGCGAATATGCGAATATTTTGCCAAAATCAATATACCTACAAAAATACTAAAAAATAACAAGTGAACATAATATTACACAATCAAAGATATACCAATATAATATAATCAAATAGGTAAATAAATCAATAGTTTAGCCGAGCATAAAGCCCGTGTCACACAAGCGATATTTTCCGGCATCTTTGGAATTTTGCTACCAAAAGATGTCCGTAGTGGTGGCAAAAAAGTGCGCGTGTTGTCACACGGCGTTTCGGCTATGAGCATCTTCCTACCAGAGTAGCTAAGATCTTATTCTTCTATTTTAGCTACTCTGCTTCTACTGGCATCGATAAAATGTCCTTCCTCTTCACATTTCCTTGATAACCATAAAGAAACCTTACTTGAATTCCTAAATCAAGTAAAAATAACACACATATCATTATTATCCCTATTTCTATAGTAAAAAACACACGCAGCCTATTAAATGCCTATTATATTTCAGTTTTTATCAATATTTTCCATCACAACTTCTCATCAACAACTCAAAACTTAAACTATATATCTAAATCATATGTTAAAAAAAACCGAAATAACACGCATGTACCATATCATACACGTGTCTTGTATATATATAGAGTAAAAACCTATTTATTTCTCCTACCCTATACTCTACCAAACACTTTATTTTCCTCCTCTCATCTTTATTTTGTCCTCTCATCTACACCATATTACTATTACTATACAAAATTATACAGCTATATTCCCTATATAGCTACAGCACTTATTTTCCCTCAACATATCGCATAGAGATGCTACAGCATCTCTTGACCACCCAAGATTGGTAATTTCTCTTTATTTAATTGAAATGTGTAGTTCGTACAAGTCTTGCGTGGCGTCGGCTGCTCCAAAATGTAAACAAGGATGCCGGTACTGGTGGCAAAAGAACCGAACATGCGCAACTCTGCATTTGCTACCAAAAGATGCCGGTATCAGGCATCAAATGATGCCTGTTTCATTGCCTGATACGCGTTTACTACCAAAAGATGCCAGAAAAAGTGTCCGTGTGACATGGCCTTAGAAGAATGGGGTGAGAAAGCGTAGTGGTAGCCAAGGCCATACATAGTCCTCGGACACTACCTCCACCCTCAACCCCCAATAGGGTGGCAGGCGGCAGCGCTACTCTCAAGGTCACTGTTACTGAACTCAACTCATTGCCTCGTACGCTATACTGCAGTAAGCATATACGCGCTCTTCTCTGTCACCCACAAGCACAATCAATTTTCTTTGAAAGAGAAATGTATTACAGCAGCCTACTCCGTAATGGCGTCCAGTCACACCAGTGTGGTTGGGATTATTCGAGATTATCTCTAGTGACATTGGAAAATGTAAACTTTGCAATAATGATTATTCTCGAAAAGGAAGAACGACATCTGGTTTGAGAAACCATCTCAGCAACAAGCACTCGGAAGAATTTAAGGCTATGGGCAAGCAAGAGGAAGAAAAGAAAGAGAGTAAAAAAAGGAAAGGATCTCAAACACCAGCTTTAAGAATGAAGCAGGTTACTCTTGAAACGTTTGTGGAAAACGTAAAGTTGTGGGACGTTAACAACGCAAACACGCAAGAATGGACAGTAAAATTGCAGAAATGCTAGTATTGGATGATCTTCCATTTTCTCACGTGGAAGATCTTGGCTTTTTACGCTAATGAAAGCGGTCCCACAATATCCACTACGTCAAAGAAAATATTACAGAGACATCATTTGTGAGAAAATGCATGGCTGCGTTAAAACGAAAGTTTCAGATTTAGTCAACTCTATCAAACAATCCACAAGCTTTCTTTCACCACTGATGAATGGTTCGATAATTATATTCAATCAGGAGTTTCTTTGTTAGCTCTGACTAGTCATGCGATAGACAAGGACTTCAAACGCCACAGTTTCGTGTTGTGTGCTGAACCACTCACTGACGTCACACAGGTGAATACCTTAGTGAAGTGTTTAATCGACTGTTGAAGAAATGGAACCTGTCACCAGATGATGTGCACTGTGTCATGAGAGATGCTGGTACCAATATAAAGAAAGCTCTGTTTCTTTCTGGCGTGAATAACATCAACTGTACCAGTCATCAACTGTACCAGTCATCAACTGTACCAGTCATCAACTGCACCTTATCATTAAAAAATTGCTTGACATCTCAAAAATCTGTCACTGACCTCACCTCATAATGTAGGTCAATTGCAAACACATTTAATCATTCGACCATGGCCCAAGAGAAACTCAAGAAGATACAGACTAGAATAAATGTTCCACAGCTCTCTGTTAATGCATGACGTTCCCACTCGCTGGAACAGCACTCTGCAAATGATGATAAGGATGAAAAATCTTAATGAATCTCTCTGCTTGTATGCCAGCTCTAATGCTAAAATCCAGTCCTTAACACCCCAAAACAATGATATTCTAACCAACTGTATCACTGTACTCCAACCCTTTGATGATATCACCAAGAACTCATCATCAATAGCTGACACATTCCTCTCGTAACCACTCTGAAGAGAGTGTTGACATCATCAGCCGAAGACAGTCAAGGAAATAAGCGGATGAGAGAGACCATATTGACAGAAATTAGCACAAGGTTCAATTTTGCAGAGAACAATGACTTGTATGCCATTGCTACATTTTTGGACCCAGATACAAAACAAAATTTTTCAGTTCTCAGTTTGTCACAGACAGAGTTAAAGTCGCCATCGGCCGACAATGTGAAAAAAATAAAAAAAAACAGGTCTGAAACAGTTAAAGGTAAACAACCACAGCCACACGATGCTTCAAAATCTTCTACAAGTAGTAGCACCACTATCACTCAAGCCATGAATGCAATTCTGTCTTCAAGCAGTGATGATGAAGATGAGCAGCTAGCTCTCTCAGCAAGCATCAGCAACCATCGACAAGTACCTCAAAGAGAAGCGCATTGGCACTGACGAAGATCTTCTTGCATGGTGGAGGATGCATGAGATGTATCCTGATCTTGCACAGGTAGCAAGGTCTTACATTGCTTGTCCACCATCAAGTGTTGCAAGCAAGCGTCTATTTAGTGGTGCCGGGCTGGTGTATCATGAAAACGAAGCAGACTTATGCTGAGAGAGCTGAAAAAGTTATTATTTTTTTAAATATACCCTACCCATAATTGAATTCAACTACTGAATATCTTGCTTTGTAGTGCTACAAATTGATGAATCAGATAATGTTTAAATGTTCATTTTATCCTCTTTCAAAGGGTGGAGGTTGGGGAGAGAGGTAAGAGTGGGTCCTCGCCCCGCACCCTGGAAACATAGAAAATTGCATGGCATTTATTTTAGACATTTAGTTTTTTTTATGGCTGAACTCTTACAATACATACAAAATATTTCAGTTACATGTATAATATCAAAATTAGTTAATTACTTGAAATATTATGTAATATTCGCTATTCGCATTCGCATTCGCGGATATTAAAACCAAAATTTGCATTCGCATTCGCATTCGCGAATACGGAAAATAGACATTCGGTCCATCACTAATATGTACATGCAGCCACCAAAAAATACTACACGCATACAGGAAAATTCAAACAATACGTGGTGAGGCACAGGAGGCAGGCAACGTAGTGAGGCACGGGAGGACGTGCGAGGTGTTTACACTCAGGACGACAAAGCCAGACTCAGCTGATCGCCACATCAGGCAGGCACACAGCAGCGCACCGCCGCGGTTGGGTTATTCACCCCCGCCGTCCGACCTGCGTGCACATGTTCAGCCAGCCAACATGACGATAATGAATAGTGAGTGTGTTCTTGTGTGAAAAGAATGTATATCGGATAAGGTTTTTTTTCTTTCTTTTTTCTTAGAAATTTCTTTCCAAAATCAGGGTGTCTTCCAAGATGCAGCGTCTTATAAGCCGTAAAATACGGTAGCTTTAATTTTTATTTTTTTTATTGTGCACAATTGTACGCAGCTACTTCTGCTTAATTTTGTTCCCATATTCAGAAACAATGCTTAATATTCTTTCATCTGCTTGTTATTGAGACTGATTTATTTGATCAAATTTTATTTTTTAAATAAATAAATTTTAAATTGTCTAAAATAAAGGGTTATCTTTAAAATTAGTTTGATAAATTGTGTGCAATTGCACGCAGGTACTCTACTTCATATCTGTATCTATATTCAGAAACAATTCTTAACATTCTTTCATCTGCTTTTTGGTATTTCAGTCATTTCGGCTGAGGCTCATTGCTAGCTGAAAGTTTCTCGAAATATTCATCCCTCCTTTTCTGACTCGTTGAAGAGCATCGATGAAGTTCTATATAGTTGGATGCAACATTCCCAGTTTGCCTCGTAGTCATATGTTTGCCACTTCACCATGGTTATTATTGGTTCTGTCTTTCTGTAAACTTTGTTGTAACATGTTCCATATCTCTGTAGGAAACAATGGTTGTCTTCTTCCAGTTCCTCTTTGGTTTGGACGACCAATGTTATCTTCCAACCGATTTAAAAAGCGGAAACAATGCCCCACACAAGTACATTGCAAGTGCATCCACGTGACAGTCAATGTCATTATTGGTACAAATGAGAGAGCTGTTACCATTTTAGCTGTAAAGCAAAGTAGGGATTGTTATTATATGAACCCATGACAACCATATCATATTTTTTATCTGTTTCAGTAAATTTTGTGATAAATGGAACAGGCAGCCTCCGATTTCTACATTGGAAAAGCAATCTTTCATGTTTGCAAAGGCTGCTGTCTCTAACTGCAGATAGGGGATGGGTATGTTTGGGTATGGGAATGGGAGAAAATACTATATTTACTATATTTGAACAGGTACAGCTGCCACCGTAAAGAACAACTACACCATGTTAAACAAGTATGTAAATACAAATACAGTTGACGATCATGGCTATATAAGCTAATAATAACTAATGTATCTAAGAATATATTTCATGCAAGGCAACCATAATTAGCAAATAATTATTTTTTTACTATGTAGCATACTAATTTCAAGGGTGCACCAGTTGTTATGCAGGCAACTGTACACTTCCCTTATTTTAGTGAACGTGAATGAAACAGAATGGACTGGCGCTGAATAATCTGGCGCTGAAACGACCTGGCGCTAAAATGGCAGCGCTGAAACAGCAGCGCTGAATTGGCGGGCTGGATCGTACCCTACCCGTAAGATACAATCATATCAGCTACTACTATATTCAAAGATAACACCAAGGTACTGGTGTATTATTGGGCTGGTACATACTGTTGTGGTTGAGCACAGCGAACACATTGATATTCTCGATGAGATAAACAGATTGTATGAAAGGCATGGCTGCATGAAAACACTGTGATGCCACCTTCACTCACTAGAGCTTGAGTGGACAATCGCAGATGGCAACAGAAACAAAGACCTTCCAGCACCTCTGCCCACACTCCCCAATGGTGGCCCAGTAGCACAGGGTGCCTTGGATCCTTAGGTGTGATGCTAGTTGGGGGTGGGGAGATACCATTCTGTACAGTGTCAGAAAAATGGTTTATTCCAATTCAAACACTTGAAGGAGATGTCATTTGCCTGGTTCTCATGGCACCTTTGTAAAGGACGGTGATGGATGGCTTGGAGCACCTATAAATAAAAGTGTGTCAGTTTGTGTCAGGCTCAATTTATGAAACAAAGATCTTTTACTCATCATTTATCATATTTGAGTTGTAATAATTCAATATGACAATAATAACCAAACATCTTTTGAATGCCTATGTTGTTCTAATCTTTCACAATAATGGGATGGCTGGTACAATCTACATATAGATACATATCTATTAACGATCTTTCATGCTTATCTCTTTTTAATAAATACCTGCTTATTAAATCATCCTTCAGGCTTAAAAGTATTTCTAGTGTTACGAAGTATAAATGCAAAAGATTAAATATATATATATATATATATATATATATATATATATATATATATATTATATATATATATATATATATATATAGATATATATATATATACAGTGGGCGCAAAAAAAAAAGTTACATTGCAATATTTCATCATAAAATGAGATAAAGGCATAATTAAAACACATAAATACATTTAAATGGTTTATTCATAGAAAAAACATGGGAACATATCATAAGGGACTAAATACATTAATATTTGGTCATATTTCCCTTGACCTTGATGACCTGCCTCATCCTCCGTGGCATGGAATCATGGAATCATGGAATCTATCATGGAATTCCGCAGCAATTCTGATGACAGAGATGCCCTGTTCGATTTTTGTGAGGGCTCTGGCCTTGTTCTCTCCCGTCATATGCTTCGAAGCCATCCTCGACAATCGTGGGCGGTGTGGGGGGGGGGGATAAAAAAGTACTGTGACGCAGTAAAATGAGCGTGGCTGGAGGGTGGAGCGGCACCCCGCCACGTCAACGTCTGACTCACACTGAATGGCTGAGCTGCACACAACATGTCTTACTAACAAAGTACTACTGCCAGACGTATGATAAAACCGTTCAAAATTAACTGCGTTCTTTGAAACAAATAAAATAATGTTACATATTTTCCATGTAAGTTTTTTTTTTTTTAGCAAAAAATGTCATTTTTTTTTTGCGCCCACTATATATATACAGGAGAACCTCATTTAACTGGCATTTAAAACAACGGCAGCCTCAAAACAACGGCACTAATCGACCCAGGCATTAATTAGGTATAATTATTTCAAAAACTGAGAAAATCGGCAGAATTTTTTTTCAAATTTGGCGGGGTACGCAGGGTTGGCAACCCTGCGCCATCTGGTGGTAGTGATGCTTTAGTCTTTCCCGCCTCGTCTAGCCGCCATAACACTTGTGTTATGTGCCGTATTTTCTACACCTCCATGTGCCGTTATTAGTGGACCAATGTGCTAGTTATCCATCACCAAGATGCCTAAGGTCACCGAGAAACGTCGGCGAAAGGGTGCTAACCCTGAAGCAGAAGACCTTCTTCACAAAGACTGAGGATGCTAAGGGGATGGCTAAACGGCAGACACTTCGAAAACCAAAGCTGGAAGAGTTGGATCGTGCACTTTTTGAGTGGTTCAAGCTGAAAAGGTCTGAGGGTGCCTGCATCTCTGGGCCACTTATGATGGAGAAGGCCAAAGAATTTCATGAGAAATTGGGTGTAGAAGAGAAGTGTGTGTTTTCTTCTGGATGGCTACAACGCTTCAAGTTTCGGCATGGATACGGAAGCTTGATTTAAGTGGGGAACAGTTGTCTGCCAATGTTACGTCGGCCTCAGCCATAAGAGTAACTCTCAAAACAACGACAAATGAGTTATCCGGCATGCGCTCCCCCCCCGAGGGTGCCGGATAAACGAGGTTCTCCTGTTATATATATATATATATATATATATATATATATATATATATATTTTATATATATATATATATATAATATATATATATATATAATATATATTATAATATAGTTCATAGTCTCAAGAGACGTTCCTGCACCAGGGGCAGTGGGGTTCAGGAGACTAACGGAGGCTGTGCAGGTGAACCTTGAGTGTCGTGTGCCCAAATGTAAACAATACGACCGCTACGCATGCTGCCACCTGGCGGGAGGCAGCAGAAAGTATTCAATAGTCTCAAGAGACGTTCCTTCACCAGGGGCAGTGGGGGTCAGAGGACTAACGGAGGCTGTGCAGGTGAACCGTGAGTGTCGTGTGCCCAAATGTAAACAATACGACCGTTGAGCATACTGCCACCTGGCGGGAGGCAGCAGAATGTGTTCAATAGTCTCAAGAGACGTTCCTGCACCAGAGGCAGTAGGGTCAGGGGACTAACGGAGGCGTTGCAGGTGAAACCGTGAGTGCCGTGTGTCCAAATGTAAAACAATACGACCGCCGAGCATGCTGCACCTGGCGGGAGGCAGCAGAAAGTGTTCAATATCTGAGAGATGTTCCTACACCAGGGGCAGTGGAGTCAGGGGACTGACGGAGGCTGTGTACGTGAACCGTGAGTGTCATGTGCCTAAATGTAAACAATACGACCCCCGAGCATCCTGCTACCTGGTGGGAGGCGCGGACACTGACCAGGGGTGACAGGAGACGCTCGGACCACCGGACAATTTTGTCAATTTACGAACAGGACCAGGCATTTCAATCGTTAAAAAAAAAATTTAAAAAAAAAAAAAAAAAAAAAAAAAAAAAAAAAAAAAAAAAAAAAAAAAAAAAAAGTCCAGAGAGACTGACATATCCCCGGACCTCGGATTTTGTCCGGCAAATCCGATATCCGGGTAATGGAGGTCCGGGGAATCGAGGTTTGTGTGTGTATATATATATTATATATATAATATATATATATATATATATATATATATATATATATATATTATATATATATATATATATATTATATATATATATATATATTATATATATAATATATTATATAGTATATATATATGCTTTACCTAAACATCACATATTATGGAAAACTGATTTGTACATATCGGAAGCATACGAAAGCTATACACACAACCCTCGTTTTCCCAGACCTTCATTTCCCGGATATCGGATTTGCCGGTCAAAATCCGAGGTCCGGGATATGTCAGAGTTCTGGACAAATGCCTGGTCCAGTCCGTAATCGACAAAGTTGTCCGGCCGTCCGAGCGTCTCCTGTCACCCCTGGTCAGTGTCCGCGCCTCCCACCAGGTGGCAGCATTCTCAGCGATCGTATTGTTTACATTTGGGCACACGACACTCACTGTTCACCTGCACTGCCTCCGTCAGTCCCCTGACCCCACTGCCCCTGGTGCAGGAACGTCTCTGAGACTATTGAACACTTTCTGCTGCACTGTCCGCGCTTCCACTCCCACCGTGTAGTGCTAAACTCTCAACTCCTCGCCCTGAAACGTCGCCACCTGTGCGTGACCTGCCCACCCTGCTGGCGGTGGGCTGGCGTCACCCCTCCCGCAACGGGCTGTCATCTGCCTCACCTGTGCCTTCCTGAGGAAGACAGGTCAACTACAGCGCCTGTGATAGCATCATTGACATCACCAGGGCTCATAGCGTTCCCCAAGGGATCCTCGCAGCCCTAAAAACAACAACAAAGTGACGTAAAAGTCCGCGGCGGGGTAGTTGATATTGGCGGTTGCCGGCCAGTAAATACTAGAGTAGGATAAACGTCCAGGGGTGGGTAATGGCCTCGAACTGTTGCGATTCCCGGACGTTTGCGGTTCCCGGACCAGTGCTCCCCCCTAATAATCTGGAAAACGAGGGTTGTGTGTATAACTAACTTTTGATACTTTAATGAACTACCTACCTAATGTAGATGAGGTAGTCTGTTTTACATGTTCAATCATTCACACAAATACATTAGGGTGCCAATAAAAATCAAAAGTTTGAATTTTTCTCCTACTTTGGTGTAATGGTGCATCTATGTAAGAAACCATCGTATTGCAAAGTTTGACCTCAATCGGTTGATATTTAGGGGTGGCGGATTACAACTTTGTATTTACCCTTATGCACTGGCCTATTAAGGAGGGGATGTCATCGCTTGAAAGCGGACAAGCCGGACATCCCTTCCCCAGCAGGCTGCTGGTCCCCCTTGGTGAGTATTAGCCCCTCGGTGAGGGGGGTATCATGGGGAGCCACCCCACTCATTGTGGCCGGCTTGGCCGGGGAGGGAAGCCTTCGAGGTCCCGGGCTGTTGATGGCGATGGGCCTCCACAAATTGGAGGAGGAACTGGCGCTGTTCCTCGTCTTTGGTCAGCCGGAGGTTGAAGGACTGGCTGAGCGCCACTCCTCGCTCGGCTGTGTCGTTGACGACGCGAAGTCCCTCGATTCAGCGGCAGGCCTCGACGTACGATTCCTCTTCCTGCCACTTCCGAGGGTTGGCGGACAGGAAGTCAGTCTTGATATCAAGAGCTTCGAAGAGGCGGAGGGAATTTTTCGTGGCGAAGGAGGGCAGTGTTGCCGCAGGAACTTGTGATGATGGGAGGTTTATTCGCTTGGCGGGTTCCTCGGCTTCTTCATCGTAGAGAATGGCCCGTACAATTGCTCGTTTGTCGGAGACAGGGAGACGTGAGTCGAACAGTGACAGGCCAATGAGATCTTCGCTCAAGTACCAGAAATGGCGGCTCAGAGTGGTGAAGCAAGCCTTCCGAATACTTTCGTCGTGGTACTGAAGGATGTTCCTTGGCGAATCCAAGATCGTTGGCGGGAGCGTAGAATGGAACCGTCGATTCGAAACATCGCAGGACGTAGATCTCGGTTGCGAACGATGAGAAACGCTGGAGGGCTGACATTCTCGAGGTGTGACGACTCCAGTCAGCTGCTCCCGAAACAAGATCATCTTCAGAGCGTAAATGATACGCGCCATCCAACGCGCTCGATGAAGCGCTCGGGGCTACGGATCGAGGTCTTCGGAAGAGCGCCGCCGAGGAAAAGGATGCTCAGCTCAGCGAGTTCCTTATAGTCGTCACGGGGCTGCTTTGTCTGAAGCAGACGTTTTCAAACCTTGAATGAGATCGTCCCTCTTGGAGACCAGAGTCTCCGGCAGATTTCGTTGGTGGGAGGGTTATTGCCGACTGGTTGATGTAAGACCAGTAGTCCTTGAAGCGAGAGAAGATGGTGATCTCAGGACCAGAAGATGACCCCAAACACGTAGAAAAGGCCTTCTCAAGGACAAGTTCGTGGACGTGATGACGGCAAGCAAGTGAAACGAGGGGGCGGCCGATCTTCTGTTGCAAGATGGTGCATGCACCATTGATGGCTCCAGTGTTGGCACTGGTTGTGTCAAAGCACATCGCCACGACTCGTTCCTGGACCCCCAGTCTTCTAAAGCCTCGACACAGCTGTAGCGGCGGCATCACCAGTTCCGGAGTGCAGTTTCGGGACTCCTAGGAGCTTCTCCACTCATTCTCCTGTGACGAGGATGGCGAGTCTTTCAGCGCGAGTGCCATCGTCCTGAGGAAGGATCTTCCCGTCCCAATGAACGGTAAGAGGGTAAGAGGACTGAAAGTCTCTTTGATGTCCTTCGCCAAAGTGGACCTGTACTTCGCTCTTGCCTGTCGAATGGACTCAGCACAAGCTCTTGTGGATCGTGGCCCAAGCTACTTGCCGTAGCCGCCACAATTTGAAGGGCTTGGCGGCTACTGACCCCAGTTCTGTCAAGGGCTCCGACGAGATCAGGGGATAGGACGGACTTCGTGCCCCGTGTCCTCAATCGCTTTGGTGGAGAAGCGACCCCGGCGTCGGAAGAAGAAGTCGATGTGTTGGCAGTGTTGGCTGGACTTGATGACTCAAGACGATGACGACTCCAGCTCCACCATCTCTTCTCCTTTTGGCGTCTGTTGACGGCTACGTGAAAGAGAGCTTTCACGTCAGCAAACCGATTCTTTCAGCTTCTTGTCCAGACCAGCCATCGAACCCCGCCTCCCCTTCTCCCGCTGGGCAAGAAGGAATTCCTTGTCTTCAGGAATGGTCATCAGAGTGAGGGCGTCGGAGTGGGCGATGTCCAAAAGGTCTGGGAGACTTTCTTGGAAGGTCTTCTGTTTTTCGGCAGGCGTGACTCCAGAGTTATTCTTGCTTTTGCTCAGGATCTTCCACTCATCGAAAAGTCCAGTAATCTTCCTCCTCACGCTAGTTTCTGCGATGGTGGGGATCCTAGCTTGTGTCCAGAAGTTGAGGACCTCCTTGCAGCCTCAGCTGCACTCTGCTGCACCGTCTTCTTCTCTTCCTTGTGTGCGTAGAAAAATCGTCGTAAAACGTCTCCACGGCTGGAAGTTTTGCTCCTGTGATAGTAGGAACACTATGGCCAAGAAGCCAAACTTCAGTTTGCTTTCTCGTGGTCATGACCTGAGGGCAAAAAGAGGAAATGTTCAAGATCAATCCACCACCTCTAAATATCAACCGATTAGCCTGAAACTTTGCACACGACAGTTTCTAAGTACCAGGCAGAATACCACAAAAGTACGTGAAAAAATATTGACTTTGAAAAATTACCCCTATGCGCTATTGGCACCCTAAAATACATGTATATAAGACATGCTAAAGTTTGTAAGATGATACCTTGTGAGAGTAGAGTTTGGTCTTGGCACTACACAGGGAATCCAAAAGGGTCCAACAAGCTGAAGGACCACGCTGCTCTGCCAAGGAGGCCAAGATACACCAGTTGAAGACTCTGCAAGCATTGAAGACTGAAACATTGATTCATAATATCAATTGTTTCTCTGGTTCATTGTAAACCTTCCCTTTTGCTTTCAGGTTGTTAATTCCTTCTTTGTGCTTTAGTTTACCATTAATAAATCTGTAAAATAGTTTCATTCCCTTTTTTACTTTTCAAAGCTTCTTTCTCTTTAGGTTTGGAGTTTCACATAGTCGTTTCTGGCTCTCCTGTATTCTTCTCCTGATCTAACATTCATCTCCCTTCCCTATCTTTTCCAGGCAATATACCTACTTCGTTCAGCAATTTCATCCCATCTACTGTGAGTGTGAGTGTCATTCACCCACGCGATATCCAACTGCTACCCTCCAGGAAAAAGTTTAGTTAGAACTCATAGAGACCGTTGGAAAAAGTTGGGACCTCACACACCACACACACCCAATCCCCTTCCCCAAGGGGAACAGTAACAACCTGCATTTGTCAGTGAATAAATCCTCATGTGTGCTTGTAGTATATATGTAGTACAATGAGCTGCAAAGGTAAAATCTCACTGAAATCCAGTAACACTTACCTTTTGGATATTATTCCTGGAGGAATGGTGTCTTGAACATTGGTTAAAAGTCTAATAGTGTTGGCTGCACCTGACCTCCGAAGTACTTTTGCCACCACAACCTCCCAAAGCTGGCTCATGTTGTCTATGGCTGCTGCCTCCTGCATGGGTATCTGGACGTCATGAAGCTTTTTATTGCTTGCCTCCATTAGGCAAGTGTTACTGAAACTATGGGAGTTCCCATTGATCAAGACTTTATGATCAAGTCCTGTTCTTCTGTCTTCAATAAGGAGTTTTTCTTTCAGGGAAAAAAATATTCTTTTGACAACGGAAGCATAACATACTGAAAATATCTTTAGATGTGACTTTTGCTAGGGTACTGAATGCCATCTCAAAGTCATCAGAATGTAACAAATCTAAGAATTCATCAAGAAGGGTTGCATCACAGGTCTGCAAAATGTATGGGAAAAGCTGAGTATGAGACTGCAGATAATAAGTAAGGTTTATGACACAGTATCCTTTCCAATAGCCAAGGGTTTGACACATTTCTGCTAAACCTCTAGGATCCACAATTTCATGAATTAGCATCATCTCCTCCAGCAGCTGCAGAGTCACATGTATTCTGCGAGGCAATGGCAGTCCACAATTTACAGGAGAAGTGTGAAGGGACTGGGCTGGTCTCACTCAGCAGTGCCCTGAGAATATCACTTTGTAATTCTGAACAAATACACCAGAAATCTAGGTATGCTCTCGTTAGGCTACTGTGGTTGAAAAATTCAGTCAAATATTGCAGCAGTAGCTTGGAGGACTGAATACTGGAGAGGGAGCAGTTCATCTCTACTGGATATACAATAATGTACTGGAGAAGAAAAATTACGTCTTGAATTACAATTGGACTTTCGATTTTAGCTGCTGTGGAGATTAGGTTTGGTGCTCCTGAAGAAGCCACACTATGCAAGATGGACACCCACTGTGATCGTGTGAATTCTAGATCAGGAATGATGTCTGGTAGTGGCTGGCTAGGCAGTGTGTCATTGTTCCTAGTGATCTTCTCCATTAGGGCAACCCAGGTTAGGATATAATAATGGTGACCTAAGGATTCAGTGAATTCAGGATATGTGAGTACTGCAGCAGTCCACAGTCATTGGCTATCACCTGGGCATATAATGCATCCTTTTTTCTCACCTCTGAAGGTGTCATGGGATGCTGTGGAAAATCTACCTTCTGAGGAATTATCCAGGAAAGGTGAAGGTTGCTGATAGTCACTCCAGTTTGCAGGCTTTCCAGGAACAGGCCTGTAATCTTCTCCAGGATGTCAACGCTCAGAGATGATGGCTCAAAGCCAATGTCACTTGAGTCCCAGTGGAGGGAGTCAGTGGACGTTATTTGCACTGCCCACTGAGTGTGATGACTCAAAGGAAGAGAGGGAAATTGGTCCTTCTCCAACATGGTCCTACTAGCTGGAAGTGATGAGTGTGTGCTATCACGCTTAATCTCCTGTATGGTGTAACAGAACACTTCAAACCATGACTAAGCACGTTATGTGCTTCTTTTGGGTTGGTAGTGCTGGTCATCTGCTGCATTGTAGCACAAACAAGCTCATGTAAGTTTCTAATCACCCCTGGAAGTTCTGGATGGGGAACTATTTCTTCCAAATCCACCTGGTTGCTACCACTTGCAGCTGGAACTGATAGCTGTCTTTGGGGATGCTTCTTCCTAGACCTTGCTTCGATAACAATGGCAGCAGTGACATCATCTTTGGCATCAGTGCCCTTTAAGGGTGTGACATAGGGAAGAACTTCTGAATCAGTGTCGGGATGATTTCGTGTTATTCCAGACATTATGACTACTCCCTCTGTGCCTCTTTGAGCGGAGACTGCTGGCACCACACTCCTCAACCGCTCCGTTAGAGTTTTGGTCCCAGAAGTGAAGGTGTCTACTACATTGGTGGTGACATTTTCCATAAGGTCTTGCAAATAGTGGCAGCCTCAGAGCCAGATGGATGGGTGCATAGGCCAGGTTGTAGAATTGTGGGAGGCATAGGGAGTTGTGTTGGGGGATGTCTGTCCATGAAGATCCGTGACGTAGTCTCAGGGTCAGGAGAAGGACTGTCCTTCAGGGGTAAATAGGGGATCCTCAAACATCTCCATGGAGCTTTCTTGGCTCCTCTGAGGAGAAATATAATCAAATTGCGAGCACATGATTACAGAAGGGAGCAGGACGTTTTTCTAGATTATGGTCAGGTCCAGAGGTGAGTGTACACCTGTTTGATGCTGAACTGAGATTAACCATATACTTCTCTGAAGATCTAGATTGTAGGGTATCTAAACTGGCAAGATCAGGTGCTTCATGTACAAATGTTGAGGTAGTATCAATTGGTCTGTTTTTCCCCCCATATCCCATGGGTCTGTTCTCTATGGATATTGTATCCTGGTTAGATGGCAGTTGTCTCCATTCTGTTCGACTACCACCTAGGTGTGGTTCACTCTTCCATCTTGTGACTGTCATATCTGACAAAACGTTGATTATATTTCAATGCAACATTTAAATTGGCTCTTATTTCTTCAGTTCATAAGTTTGATTCTTTATGTATGTAACACCAGATTTTTTAGTCAAATTCATGCTTTGGCTTTTCTCCTCATCAATGCCAGCAAAAAAACTTCAAGCTTTGAATTTTTTCTTTGATTATGAATATTCGTGATATTTATTATTGAGATCTCTCAGTATTCTTGCTCCTAAACGAGAGAGCAATTCAGATTTTGCAAGTGCATCTGCATTCTTCAGACACAAAGCAGCACATTCCAAAAAGAGTTTTCGTGTGTGCAAAACCAAAATTGCAATATCCACAGTCGTTACCATGAGATTCTGGATGCAACCACTGTCGGACTTATAGATGAGCGAGTTTCCTGCAACTTTAACATCTGTGATACCCTCAGACACACTAACCCAGAGAAGCACCTTGGAAGTTCCTGGATCAATTATGTACAATCCGTAGGTAGATATGGCAAGAAGATACTTATTGTAGAAGCTCAGCATTTTTGTGAAAGCCACACTAACAGGTGGATGCATAGCCTTAATTGGGTTATTGCTTCTAGTTGGTTCTTGTCCAGTTAATTTGTCCCCAGTTCCACCTATGGGGCTATTAGTATCTGGCAGAAGGTTTATCTCTTCCACAACATTTTCCTCGCCTAATGAACCATCTATGACGAGCAACTCAGCCGGGGTACCATAAGGGCATTCTTCAATTGGTGGGTGACAAGTACCTTTCCAGAGTAGTTAGCCTCCATATTCTGGTGCCAGGACGAGCACAGAAAACATGGGACATGAGCATTGGTGATGCTGTCCCAACTAGTCTCTCTCTCCTCAGGCCAGAGCTGTGGTATGTCAGTTCCTCTTCCATGGCCTCAAAACAGTCTGATAGGCCAAACTTATCTAAAGAAGATGTCAAAGAAGTTTGCAGGTCCTTTACTCCTTCTCTGTTTCGGTTCTCTGCGTGGGGAGTCTTTTCCACTGCAGTTAACTTGGCAAAAAGCAGCCCCATACTCTCCCTGCCTAAGTTTGGTGCCCACCTGACTGAAGGTCTCTACCTGGTGTTACACACATAGGAGTGAGTAAGTTGTAGACACCAGCAGATGACCCTCTTGGTAGTCTAGTTGTATGTACGGGACCCCCAAAGTCATGAGATGGAGGCAAGGAACTTCTAAAACAGGGAGGCAGCCCTGTAGGTAGAATATTTTTGGCTTACTGAAAGACCCTGAAAGCTGCCTAACAACATCATGTAAAAACAAACAATAAATGCTGTCATCACACTACTTTTTACTTTATAAGGCTGGATCAGTACTATTTACTTGTGGTTAAACAGGTAAAAAAACTTTAGGTGGCTTCCAAAACATTTGCACAAGCATAATTCAGTATTTCATCAGAAGATAGTTACACACATGATTGATTTACATATATTTTCACAAGTGAAATAATGTTTGTTTAAATAAAGAATATTTTTTATACCGTTAAATAAGTATGGTGAACTGAGAAACTAATAATTAATCATCTTGGTGACAAAAAAAAAGATGATGATTTCCCCATAAAAACTCCTTCACTCTGTCTGACTTTGCTCAAAGAGAGGAGGCTCTTAGAATCCAAAAAGGTTAACAGCCCACCATATTCCCAATTGTGTGGGGAAATTTCGGTCCTAGTGAAAAAATAATACCGTGTCTCCGAGTGGCGTTCTCGGTGACTCGATTTGGGCCCCTTGATGATGGCTATAAAATCAACTTTAAATCTTTCTCTGCACCGTCTATGTGGCCTAAGAACAACCCACATACTGCCCATTAACTCTACCTTCGATTGTGAGAGTATCGGAGGACACAGGGGGGCGGCATGAACTAATCGCAGGGGGGCGGCAGGGGGGCGGCAGGGGGGCTCTAATCACAGGCGTCACTATGAAAATCCTCCCGGCGCCACCATGGGCGAGGGCCAACCATCACAGTCCTCGAGTGAACCTCCAGGGCCTACCATTCCACCCCTGGAGGTCACTGCCTAAAGGGGGCATCACACTAGCACATTTCCTCCCACTTCACCGAATAGTTGGCGGTAGCGGGTGGTTGCAACCACTACCAGTCACTGAGTCGGAGGTAAACATGCCTCCGGAAATTTTGGGACCAAATCGCCCACTAGTCGGAGGTATTTAAAAAATGGCGTCAGATGTTTACCTCCGTCACTTTATTTATTCATTATGTACTATACCACAACCCTCGTTTTCCCGGACCTCTATTTCCCGGATATCGGATTTGCTGGACAAAATCCGAGGTCCGGGGATATGTCAGAGTCCCGGACAAATGCCTGGTCCAGTCCGTAAATCGACACAGTTGTCCGCGGTCCGAGCGTCTCCTGTCACCCCTGGTCAGTGTCCGCACCTCCCGCCAGGTACAGCATGCTCAGCGGTCGTATTGTTTACATTTGGGCACAGGTCACTCACGGTTCACCTGCACTGCCTCCATCAGTCCCCTGACCCCACTGCCCCTGGTGCAGGAACGTCTCTGAGACTATGAACACTTTCTGCTGCAGTGTCCGCGCTTCCACTCCACCGTGTAGTGCTATGCTCTCAACTCCTCACCCTGAACATTGCCACCTTTGACCTGCCAACCCTTCTTCTTCTTCTTCTTGTAACCTTTTCTGCTTAGTATCGCTTTGTAAGTCGTCTGTCAGGCTCGAGCTCGAAACTTGACACATATCTTCCTTCTTTGCCACTCTGCAGCCCTTTCTTTCCCTGCCACTTGTGGGGAGGAGTATATACACAGACATAAGTCCCTCTTATCAACTACCCTCATATATGTCTTCTATATTCCCTCGCAATTTTTTTCAAAAGCCTGCTTTAAAAACACCTTAGTTATTTCTATTATTTTCATTCTCTCTTAATTACTCCCATTACTGCCTGCTGGCGGCGGCTGGCCTCCCGCCAGGTGGCAGCATGCTCAGCGGTCGTATTGTTTACATTTGGGCACATGACACTCACGGTTCACCTGCACCGCCTCCGTCAGTCCCCTGACCCCCACTGCCCCTGGTGCAGGAACGTTTCTGAGACTATTGAACACTTTCTGCTGCAGTGTCCGTGCTTCCACTCCCGCCGTGTAGTGCTACACTCTCAACTCCTCACCTGAACGTCACCACCTGTTACCTGCCCACCCTGCTGGCGGCGGCTGGCGTCCACCCCTCCCGGCAGGCAACACGCTGTCATCCGCCTCACCTGTGCCTTCCTGAGGAAGACAGGTCAACTACAGCGCCTGTGATAGTATCATAGGACATCACCAGGGTTCATAGTGTTCCCCAAGGGATCCTCGCAGGCTAAAAACAACAACAAAGTGACGTAAAAGTCCGCGGCGGGTAGTTGATATTGGCGGTTTGCCGGACAGTAAATACTGTGGTAGAGTAGGATAAACATCCGGGGTGGGTAATGGCCTCGGACTGTTGCGATTCCCGGACGTTTGCGGTTCCCGGACCAATGCTCCCCCCTATTAGTCCGGGAAAACAAGGTTTGGTGTATTTCCTTTTGATTTTGGGGCAAATGATACTTTATTTGATACGATATGTATACCGTTAAGCTTCCATATATGAAGTGGAGTGAAATTTATCATGTCTCCTCAAACCGAAATCTTGTCCATTGCTACGGGTAACAACTAATATGGTAGTAATCTAGGTTTCCCTTTGATTCTAATTATTTAGGACAAGATTGAGTGTCTGAGACAAAAGAGAGAGAGAAAAGAAAAATTATATAGAACAGCATGTGCTGGGTTGGGTGGCTTAGGTTGAAAACTGGAAAAAAAGTATGTAGTCATACATCTGGACCTTATAGTCTGCTACTTTATAATGAATTACACCTATAATGGGAAAAGTTATGTAGTTTGATTAATTTATTTATAATCGGGAAAATTACCTCAAGTATTTATAGTATAACATAGCCCAATATATCTCTGGAATGCTTACGCGCCAGGTTTTGAAATCGCCAGGCTGCATAGGGGCCCTTCTGGTCCCATCTACCTACACCGTACTGCCCGTACCGGGGAATGCATAAGTGTGGTTGGGGTGTGGCTAAGGTGTGGTGTGGTGGTGGGGTGTGGTGGTGGTGGTGGGGTGAAGGTGTGGTGGTGGGGGGTGGGGGGGGGGGGGCGAGTGGCTGGGAGATGAGAGAAATTATGTGGAATGGTTGGGTGGGGGTGAGTGGTTATAGTGTGGTAGGGGGTAGAGGATGGGGGTTATAGTGTGGTGGGGGGGGATATTGGGGTGCGGTTATAGTGTGGTGGGGGGAGATATTGGGTGTGGTTATAGTGTGGTGGGGGGAGATATTGGGGTGTGGTTATAGTGTGGTGGGGGGAGATATTGGATTTGTGGTTTAGTGTGGTGGGGGGAGATATTGGGGTGTGGTTATAGTGTGGTGGGGGGAGATTTTGGGGGTGTGGTTATGGGTGTGGTGGGGGGAGATATTGGGGTATGGTTATAGTGTGGTGGGGGGAGATATTGGGTGTGGTTATGTGTGGGGGGGGGAGTATTGGGGTGTGGTTATAGTGTGGGGGGGGGAGATTTTGGGGGTGTGGTTATAGTTGGGGGGGGGGAGATTTTGGGGGGTGTGGGTTATAGTGTGGTGGGGGGAAAGGGGGGATGGAATATTGAGGAAAGATAAGAGGTAGGTGTGGTTATGGTTGTGATAGTGGTGGGAAATATTGGGGCGTGGTTTATAGTGTGGTGGGGGTAAAGGAAGGGGGTGGAATATTGTGGAAGGATAGAGAGAGGTGTGGTTTTTGGTTGTGGTTGTGGTAGTGGTGGGGGGGTAGAAGGCTGGTGTTAGGAGGGGTGTGAAGTGGGAGTTGTAATGGGTTTTTGGTGGGGTGTGGTTGTACTGTGGTAGAGAGTGATAGTTAAGGTGGCCAGGTGTTGTGAGCGGTTTTTGAGGGTTTAAAGTGGGTTGTGAGTTGTTATGAGGTGTTGTTAAGAGTTTTAAGATATTATTAGTAATCATGAGGTTTAGTGGGTTGTGGGGGGTGTTGTGAGTGGGTTTGAGGTGTTGTTAGAGTTATAAGATATTATTAATAATTATGAGGGGTTGTGATGGGTTGTGAGTGTGTTATGAGGTGTTTTTAGAGAGTTATAAGATATTATTAATATCATGAGGTGTTGTGAGTGGGTTGTGAGGGTGTTGTGAGGGTTATGAGGTGTTGTGAGTGGGTTAAGAGGGGGTTATGAGTTATAAATGAGTAGGTTATTAGGGGTGTGACTTGTGAGTGGGTTGTGAGGTGAGTGAAATCTGAGACGCATCATTAACTTTAAACCCCATATGGTTTTAATCACCTCACACACACACACACCACACATACGTAACATTCATCACCACTGTTACATAACCTAAAATTACGTGCCAGTTTCCGCGAAGCCACGAAACTCAACCTCGGCCACTATCCCCCCATAAACCCCTCCTCCCACAACCCTCTCCAATCACCGTAACCTCATTCACACCCTTTCAACCCCCCCACACTTATCTCCACTAACCTCAACATCTCCATAACAGCCTCTCTTTACTTTTGATATACTCCTATCATCCCACTCATCTCCTATAGTTTCTTCTTTCACTCCTATGTAACACTACGTCACTATCAGCGACTTTCTATTAGGAACTGAAAAAACCCAAAAAAATTCGCTTCGATATCCTTCCTGGTTCCGAAGTGAACAGTGAAGTTGAAAACAGGCCCTCTGACTTAAGGGCCCTTGTGCACAGGCCGATATTCCGTGCGCAGTCCCAGATTTACGTGGTCTATGGGATAATGTATTCAAAATATTTATTCTTATCTCTTGAATATATGTAGCACAGTAGCTTTTTATTGTTCCTGTAATGCTCAGCCATGAAATGGTTAAACTTTTAAAAATAGAAACAAATAGAGGTATTGTACTGAAATTGGAATGATTTGGAGATGAGAGTTTTCACAAGCAATGAGCACCCATAATCGTGGTGCCCCCTGCTGAAGTGAGGTAAGCGACACACAGTTTGAAATTGAGTTGTCACATGCATCGAATAGACCAACTCAAGCTCTACATAAGGTAAACTGGGGGGGGGGGGGGGGGGGGGGGGCACTCAGTAGAGCGCATACCTCCGCCCGAATATTTCATCATATATATATATATATATATATATATATATATATATTATATATATATATATATATATATATATATATATATATATATATATATATGTATATACACTCAGTATGAGCGCATACCTCCGGCCGAGTATTTCATCAATGGTTGCCATGGCAACAGTTGTCAATAGATTTCATCCAAAATTTAATCAGTTCTTCCTTATACCAAATAGACTTGGTATACCGAGTTTGGTCCAAATCTATTCGTAACTTTTCGAGAAATCCTGTACACTAACAGACAGACAGACAGACAGACAGACAGACAGATCGGGGTGAAAACATAACCTCTCCAACTTCGTTGGCGGAGGTAATAACACATTCCGAAAAGCCAAAGGATCTGGTCATATGGGTGAAATTCATGAAGAAAAATAGATTTGTTTCTTAACACGCGAGACAATACTCCGAGATGGAGTGAGGTAAGCCCCCGAGAGAGATGGTGGTACCAATCAGCGTGTAGCATCATGACGCATCATCACCTCCTAGCTAATGCGAGCGTTACCCTCCCTCAGACAAATAAACTCCAGAAAACAGTGTTTGACAGTATGTGATGTATCCGCCACCCCTTGCTTCACTCCCAGTCTGGAGCGGGAGTGAGGTATGAGACAGACGAGTTGGCTGGGCGCACGAATCTTCAAACGCTTGTTTTCTCAATTTTTTGTCTTTGTCGCTTACCTCACCTCAGCACGGGTGTCATTATATCAAGTTAAATTATCTACAAAATATGAAAACATTACAAGACACATGCACATAAATTATCCTTGACAATCTATTGAC
>JACEEZ010010921.1:0-2500 GCA_016584305.1 Chionoecetes opilio
CCCCCCCCCCCCCCCCCACTCCCCTCTCTCTCTCTCTCTCTCTCTCTCTTTTCTCTCTCTCCTCTCTCTCTCTCTTTTTCTCTCTCTCTCTCCCCCCCCCCTTTTTTTTCCCCTTCTCTCTTTCTCTCTCTCCTCTCTCTCTCTCCCCTCTCTCTCTCTCTCTCTCTTTCTCTCTTCTCTTCTCTCTCCCCTCTCTCTCTCTCTTTTCCCCTCCCCCCTCTTTTTTTTTTTTTTTTTTTATATATATATTTTTTTATATATTATATATATATTATTATAATTATATATATATATATATATTTTCCGGGAACCCGTAGTCGCATGTTTTCAGTGATGCCATAATGAAACAATCTTTTTTCTCCCCCAAAGCTTAAATTTTTGTCTTTTAATTTAGTATGTACCGTTCACCTTGGAAACTTTTTGACCAGTGCAAAAAACCCAAATTTGGTTAAAATTCCGGTTATTGGTCCTTGTGAAACTCGTCAAAGTGATGACATTTTTACACTGTATAATATAAATGGCTATACTGCACATTTTAAAAAAAAGAGCACATAAGGGGTGGTCTTGCGATTATTAAAAAATTCCTTATAAGGGTTGCAAAAAAGATATCACTTTCCAATTTCCCACACATTGAGTCCTTATTTCAAAAGTTTCAAAAACCACAAAAGTTTAAATTGGTTTTATATACAAAACCACCCAACGCAAAATTTATAAATTCCCTTTTTAACATTAGAAATATTTTGGGTTTTTGTGTCTGGGGTAAGACTTCTTTGTTATATAATTGGTGACTTAAATTTAATCTTTAGCAAATATGTTCATTTTCAAACTTCTCAAACTGTTTTTTTCTCATGTTTTTTCCAGCCCCTAAAAAAACCTACCAGAGTATCAAAAACATCACCAAAATAATTGATCATATAGGACAAATGACTGCTTAATTTTTAAAATTTCCAGTGGTATACTGTCACTTCTATCAGTGCCACTTTCCTTTTCTAGTTCTTTTTTCTGTCCAATTTTAATTTCCCTGTGCAAAAATAAAATTTTCAAAAGGATTTTTCACTAATGAAGAATCAATAATTTTAAAATTGAGTTGACGAATTGATTGGGAAACAGCAATTTAATACGGGGGTAAATGAAGTTTCGATATTTACATGAAAAAAATTTTCTCTTTTTTTACAAAAAACCTTTTCCTGTAAAAAAATATCGTAAAAAGAGAAACTATCGAAAAACCTAATAATAAAGGTAAAAGAAAGCCCACAAGAACGTAAAAAAACTCCAAAAATGTATGCAAGGGCCCAAATTATTACGGAACTACATTTAAAGGTACAAAACACTTTAATTCTAAAATAAGAAGAAAAAGAGAATCACTAAAAAATCAAATTAAGGAAAATGCGGGCAACAGAAAAAAGACTTGGGGAAATTCTAAAAACATCATGGGAAAAATATTTTCACTTCCTACCTAAATTTCATTCCCAGATAATTTTTTATCAAAAAATCGAAATAGCTAAATCTTTAATAACTATTCGTAACTTTGCTAACAACGGGCCCCAAAGCTTGAACCGTCCCCATTTTTTTTAAAACTACTTCCTGCCCTAACCCCTTTTTTTTTTTATTGGCCAAAAACTTACGGAAATTGAAGCTATAAAAAAAAAACCTGAACAATTTCCCCGGGGGATACACCATAGAAAAAAGATAAAAAAAAAATCGCAGATAGTTCCCATATTTACAAACTTCAACAGACATTTGAAGAAGGACTTTTCCAAAACAGCCCCCGATACAGGGTTTTTCCCCTATTAAAAAAGGGGAAAAATTCCCACCAAAAAGACCATATCAGTTTTGCCAAGCTAAGTAAAATTTTTAAAAATTTTTGGGCTTGAGATTCCTGGATATTTATGCAAAAATCATTATTATCAAAATCTATGGATTTAGCCCACTTAGCACTGAGTTAGCAGTAATCAGCTCACCAAAAATTTTATAAGCTATTGACAGAAAGAATACCAGAAAAAATTTTTTGGCTTGAAAAAAGCTTTTGATAAAATTTCTCTTTCCCTACTATTAGATAAACTTAAAGTGTCGGAGCTCGAGGTACGCTAAAAATTTTTTAAGATTTTTTAAAGTATAGCAAAAATTACTGTATACAATAACGCATCTTTCTTATAATAATGTAAAACTTTGGATACCAAAAAGGTAAATTCTGGGGCCCGATATTATTTTTAATATATATAAATGCTTTACACGTAGCACCAATTTATTAATTTATTACTTTTCGAGATGACAAAAATATTTTATAACCGGGAAGTTTTATAAATTTTAAAACTACCAAAACCGAAATTAAATCACTGCAAATTGGATCAAATGCAAAAACTAACACTAAATTGGGGTAAAAAAATTTACATATTTCACATCCCATAATACCAAAAAACCCATGTAAATATAAAATTGAAATCTAATTTTAAATAATTAAAGAAAAAAGATTTTTAGGTGTCATAATGATAATCTTTAA
>JACEEZ010010921.1:5000-7500 GCA_016584305.1 Chionoecetes opilio
GAGGAGAGGAGAGGAGAGGAGAGGAGAGGAGAGGAGAGGAGAGGAGAGGAGAGGAGAGGAGAGAAGAGAAGAGAAAGGAGAGGATGTGAGAGAGGAGGGAGGAGAGGAGATAGGGAAGAGAGGAGAGGAGAGGAGGGGAGAGGAGAGGAGAAGTGAGGATAGGATAGGAGAGGAGAGGGGAGGAGAGGAGAGGAGGGGAGAGGACAGGATCGGAGAGGAGAGGAGAGGGAGAGGAGAGGAGAGGAGAGGAGAGAAGAGATGAGGGAGGAAAGGAGATGAGAGAGTAGGGATGAGAGGAAAGGAGAGGAGAGGAGAGGAGAGGAAAGGAGAAGAGAGAAGAGGGAGGAAAGGAGAAAATAGGAAGAGAATAGGAGAGTGTACTGACCTAAGGATTGAAGGACAAACACCGAGGAAGGACCCAACTCACGCACATCCCAACAATCATTTAATTTCACATAACAAGCTCGTTTTATATAATTTCCTTCATAAAAACACACATGACTCAGGCGTTATTAAACTCAGCACTGCAAAACAGCTTTTGGTGGTGTTTTTTTCCCCTTCTCACACGCTAAATGAATCAACTGGGTCACAGAGAGTCTTTCAGGCTGAGTGAGAGAGGGCAAGAATGACTCGTACGAAGACACTAAGTTGAAGAAAAAAATTGCGATGCTTTATAAGAAAAGACCAAAGCTGAATGGGAAAGCGTAGGTCCGATCTTGCCTACAATCGTGATAGGATGACAGTATTTGGACACTCCTTGCATGTGTTCAGTCCATGACGCAACGCAAGTTACTAGATTATCAACAATTAGCCCAGTTTTGAACTTCTCTAAAAAAAATCATTGCCTGCCGAAAAAAATCACGCACACAAAATAAATATAAAACTCAATATTTTCAGCTGCTTTTCATAATCTCATTAGAATACAGCGCTTCCCGACACACTAATCATATAAAGGGGATGTTCATTACATGTGCGCTGTACCTGTATGTATGTATGTATGTACTTCCCGCACCTATTACATATTTATTACAGTACCTATTACACCCGCGGACCGACACATGAATGGAAATACAAAACAAACAGGATAAAAATTACATACATCTAACAGAATTACCGACCAACTTAGGTTTCTCAAGGTGTACAGCAGAGAGAGAGAGAGAGAGAGAGAGAGAGAGAGAGAGAGAGAGAGAGAGAGAGAGAGAGAGAGAGAGAGAGAGAGAGAGAGAGAGAGAGAGAGAGAGAGAGAGAGAGAGAGAGAGAGAGAGAGAGAGAGAGAGAGAGAGAGAGAATCAGAATCAGAATCAGAATCAGAATTTTATTTCCATTGTTACAATGGCTATTCTTTTAACATAGTAATATGAGTCTTACAATATTTCTGAATAAGATAACAAGTGTTAAAGGTAGAACACTGAACATGGTCTATATACAAATAAAAATATTAGAATACATAAAAACTGTAAAACATTAAAATCCTAATGAAACATAAATAAAAAGTAAGACTTCCTAAAAGTTACAATATAAAAACATACAGTAAAAGTTATAAAAAAGGTGTTAGTTTGGATTAAAACACACTCTGGTATGGACGTCAAAAATTAGAGTAAGAATTGTTTACATAGAAGGTAATTTTTTAAGTGACTTTTAAAAGTGTGCAAGGAGGTAGCATCTCTAACTTGGCTTGGCAAGCTGTTCCAGAAAGCAGGTCCAGCCACATGAAGGGACCTTGTTCCCAAACATGTGTTGCATTTTGGCACATGGAGTTGTTGCTGTTGTCTAGTGTTGACTGGTTGTTCGTACATATCTCTCACTTTGGGCAGTGAAAGCAACCAGTCAGGTACTCTATTATTAACTATATTGTACACGGCTACTCCTAGCCCAAAGTGATATTTTTAATTTATTTTCAGCCATCCTAGGTCTTTTAAGTAGGGTGTGACATGGTCGTGCTTTGCAGCCCCTCCTACATCAACTTTTGCTGCAAAGTTTTGGAGCCCTTGCACACGTTGTATATGTGTGATGTTGGATGCTCCCCAAATCTTAATGCCATAATTCAGTATACTTAGGACCAGTGACTGTATTAATGAGATCCTGGTGTTCTGGTTAAAATAGTCTCGGAGTCTGTTTATGTGGACAATGGTTCCATAACTTTTCCTGTACAATGCGTCGATGTGTTCATTAAACTGCATATGGTTGTCAAAGTGTATGCCCAAGTTCTTTAATGATCTGCTAGGGATAATTAGATTCCCGTCAACATGCATACATATGTCAGGGGGAATCTGTGACAAAAGTCCTCGTGTTCCTATAAACATACATTGAGTATTTTTGGCGTTTAACATTAGGCCATTCTTGTGAAAATACTGTTGTGCTTTCTTTAGTGATTGTTCGCTCCTATGCATTAAGTCTTGTATATTGTTGACACTGCCTGTGTGAATTAACTGGGTGTCATCTGCATATTGTATAATTTCACATTCAGAAAAGAAGGACGCGAGATCATTTGCATAAATTA
>JACEEZ010010921.1:12500-20000 GCA_016584305.1 Chionoecetes opilio
TTTGTAATATCAGTGCGGAGCTCCTCAAAGCTGGGGGTGAGGCCATGCTCGTCGGGTTGCATGCTGTCCTGACTGCCGTGTGGCAATCAGGTACCATTCCTCCTGACTGGAAAAGGGGGCTGGTCGTCCCTATCTGTAAAGGGAAAGGGGACCGTCAGGACTGCAACAATTACCGCGGTATTACACTGCTCAGCGTACCAGGCAAGGTGCTTGCCCATCTATTGCTGACACGGATTCGCAGTCATCTGGTGAAGCATCAGAGACCTCAGCAGTCCGGGTTCACGCCTGGTAAGTCAACAACGGACCGTATCCTAGCGCTTCGTGTCCTGGTGGAACGCCGACGTGAGTTTCGACAGGGGATGCTTGCAGCCTATGTTGATCTCAAGAAGGCATTTGACTCAGTGCATCGTGAGTCACTTTGAGACCTTCTGCGACTTCGAGGGATTCCTGCAAGGACTATTGGTTTGATAACTGGTCTGTATTCTGGGACTGAGAGTGCTGTGAAGTGTGGGGCAGGTGTATCCAGCTTCTTCCCTGTGAATACAGGAGTGAGGCAAGGGTGCGTCCTTGCCCCATCACTTTTCAACGCTTGTATGGACTGGGTATTGGACAAGGTTGTAGATCAAAGTGATTGTGGAGCATCCGTCGGCAACACCAAGATCACTGACCTTGTTTTTGCCGATGATGCAGTAATCTTTGCTGAGTCGCTGGAGGTCCTGGTGATGGCTCTCGAGGCGCTGCACGAGGAGGCAAAGCCTTTGGGACCTGAGGTCTCCTGGCTCATGACCAAGGTCCAGGTGTTTGGAGACTTACTAGATGAAGCAGTACAGTCTGTTCATGCGTGTGGCGAGGACATTGAGATCTTGGAAAGTTGTACATACCTTGGTAGCGCAGTCCATAATGACGGCGGGTCACGTCAAGAAGTCTTACGGCGGATTGGCATAGCCCACGGTATTATGGACTCGCTCAGCGGGAGTATTTGGCATTGTCGGTACCTGTGCAGAAGGACAAAGATCCGGATCTTCAGGTCGCTTGTGATCCCTGTCTTACTCTATGGTTGTGAGACATGGACACTAAATAGTGACTTGAAGAGACGAATCAATGCCTTTGGTAATAAGTGTCTTCGCAGAATCATGGGGTATCGCTGGGATGATTACGTGTCAAATCAGCGATTGCACCGTGAGACAGAATCGAGGCCTATTACCTGCATAATCCGTCAGCGCCAACTTCGGCTATATGGGCATGTGGCACGCTACCCTGAAACCGATCCTTCCCATCGGGTTGTATCTGTAAGAGACAATCCGGCGTGGAGGAGGCCAAGGGGGCGCCCACAAGGCTCGTGGCTGGGGCAAGTCGATGTTTCTTGTCGAGAGCTGCTTGGTATGGGAAAGGAGCCTGCATGGGAGCTCGCGCGTGGTGACCCCCGGGAGTGGCGTCGTAGGGTGGGCGAGGCGACGCGCCCCCCGGCGTATGCCCCCAATGATTGATTGATTGATTAGGAAGATGTACAGAATAGGGATGAGAATGAGTAGAAAGTCTTGTGCAGCGAGGCCACGGGAGAGGGGGAGGCATGCAGTTAGCAAGTTCAGAAGAGCAGTGAGCATGTAAATAAACGGTAGAAGAGAGCAAGAGAAGCAACATTGCGTCGGTGATTTAAAGATTGAAGACAGTTAGTCAGAAGAGGGAAGTTGATGAGACGAAAAGCTTTTGACTTAACCCTGTTTAGGAGAGCTGTATGAGGGGATCCTCCCCAAAAATGTGAGACATACTCCATACATGGGCGGATAAGGCCCCTGTAGTGGGGCAAGCAATTGGGAGGGAGAAAAAAAAGGACGCAGACGCCACAGGACACCTAACTTCTTATAAGCTGTTTTAGCATGAGATGAGATGTGAGATTTCCAGTTCAGATTTCTAGTAAAGGATAGTCCTAGAATGTTCATTGTAGAGGAAGGAGACATTTGAGTGTCATTGAAGAAGAGGGGATAGTTATCTGGTAGGTTTTGTCGAGTAGATAGGTGAATAAATTGGGTTTTTGAGGCATTGAACAAAACAAGGTTTGCTTTACCCCAATCAGAAATAATAGAAAGATCAGAAGTTAGGCGCTCAGTGGCCTATCTCCGTGAATCACTTAGTTCCTGTTGAGTTGGACGTCTAATAAACGACGTTGAAAAATGCAGGGTTGAATCATCAGCGTAGGAGTGGATAGGGCTTTGAGTTAGACCTAGAAGATCATTAATGAATAATAGAAAGAGAGTGGGTGATAAGACAAAACCCTGGGGAACACCACTATTGATAGATTTAGGAGAAGAACAATGTCCGTCTACAGTAGCTGCTATAGAACGGTTTGAAAGGAAACTTAAGATGAAGGTACAGAGAGAAGGATAGAAACCGAATGAGGGTAGTTTGGAAATTAAAGATTTGTGCCAAACTCCATCAAAAGCTTTTGATATGTCAAGGGCAACAGCAAAAGTTTCACCGAAACCCCTAAAGGAGGATGACCAAGATTCAGTTAGGAAAGCTAGAAGATCGCCAGTAGATCGCCCTTTACGGGAACCGTACTGACGATCAGATGGAAGATTGTGAGCAGATAGATGCTTAAGAATTTATGCTATAGAATTGGTTTCTGCAATTCTTTCTGATCGATGTCCAAGGTTTGTATCTCATTCATGATGGCTCACTGTACCTAATAATAGGACGAACAAGAACAGTATATATTTATGTTAGTCGTGGTCACAGTATGGTTTATATCAATCACATACCAAGGTGCAAAATAACAGTTGCAATGTTAAGTGTAAACATTTGTAAATTTCATGACATTTAAAAGTCCTGTGATTCTTAGTAACAAAAGAATGCACATTTTGTAGATATGTGTAAATAAATGGAAGTGTGTATGTCATGTCATATGTTGTAAAAGTCTGCTCACATTATTATCACATTATTAACCATTCATACTTAATTCACATGTTTTAAATGTTGGGTAAAATTTTACACAACTGTCTATTTTGTCGAAGTGATTAAGGAAAAAAACACTTCTACTCACAATTTAATGCTTCTTAATGAAGAAAATAAACAAACATGACTCATTGGGAGTCAGTGTGTACGGAAGGTACTTTATTCATATAATTAAGGTGCTGTGTAAAAATTGTACACAAACTTTTTACTGTGTAATAAAGTGTTGTGGTGATTTGTGCTCTTCATAAGTCATTTATTTGGATTCAGCACTCAATAAAACTAAGAAAAGACACCTTAAATTGGTATATATGTATTTATAAAGTCAAAATATTGAACAATCATTTTGAATATTGGCTGACTTTTTGAACTTCCAAAATGGCCGCCATAAAGGATTTAAAAAATTTGGAAACATTGGTTTTAATTTTATGTAGACCTTTACCTTCATGAAAATGCAAAAATTAGCAACTCCCCACAAAAATCCAGCGCAACTAATGTAAAGTACATAGTTGCACTGACTAAAACTTACGTCCCAATATTCCTACCACTTCTTTGTTAATAATCTTCTTTGTTGTTCCATTTGTTTTAAGGTTAAAGAGTACAGAATATTTGTACCTTTTTTATGTATTTTTATCTCTCGTGCGTTGGGATATTTATTTATTTACTTATGTTTTACTTATTATATTTGTTTTTGTGTCTGTGTATGTGTGTGTATTCATCTAGTTGTATTCATCTAGCTGTATTTTACAGGGTCTGAGCTACGCTCGTATGGCCCCGTCTCCATAGCTACATTCTGTTTTATCATTCATCCTTAGTGCATAGTATTGGCCAAAGCCACCACCCCGGGAGGCGGGTCACAAACTCCCGGCTAACACCTGGTACCCATTCACTGCTGGGTGGACAGGGGCTCGGGTTTTAAGAAAACCGCCCGGTGTGTGTGTGTGTGTGTGTGTGTGTGTGTGTGTGTGTGTGTGTCTGTGTGTGTGTGTGTGTGTGTGTGTTGTGTGTGTGTGTGTGTGTGTGTGTGTGTGTGTGTGTGTGTGTGTGTCGATAATCTCTATGAGTACTCTTTGTTTATTGAATTACAATGACGTAGAATTACTATTAGTTCTTCTTTTACTATACTACTACTACTACTACTACTACTACTACTACTACTACTACTACTACTACTACTACTACTACTACTACTACTACTACTACTACTACTACTACTAGTATTACTACTACCATCACCACATCTCAAGCATTAAGGGGAGGCGCCTCCTAGCATTAGTGGAGGGTACATTCATATTATTTTAATTGTTCTGAAATATTTATTTCTTTGAAGACTTAAGTAAATGCAATAAGATCTGTATGTATCAGCACAAGTGGTTTCGTGCTTCTGCATGAAAAAAAATACAAACGAGTATTTATTATTTGTAATGCGAGCAGAGCTAGAAACATAAATGGGAGCCAGCATGTTCACTCAATATGTATGATAATGGGTAGTTTTACTTATGAAACCACCAGTTATAAATTGCGCGCTCAATATTTTGATATGTCTCACCATTGCTGTTCAAAAAAATGTCCAAAATCACAATTTTATGAACCCCGTAATTCGACCCCTTCTTTTACTTGCAATAAATCATATCAGCAGTGTTTTTTTTTTATGAAAAAAATCACGTCGACAAATTATTTACCATTCATTCATCTTTCAGCAGATATTTTTATTTTTTATTATGTTCACAACTAATGGAGTTATAAGGTTCCAAAGTACAATAATGGCAATTTCGAAATATCAATAGAAAACTAAAGGTCTTGTGTATTATTTGTTGTGTTTATGTTCGCTTATTTGTATTTCTATTATATATGCTTGGTGTCGGGTATAGGCTAAGGTGTTACCCTATTGTGTGTTATTAATTACAGGTAACAGGGGTCAATCCAAGTAAGAAGACTGACAAATGTTGGTGACACAGTAGGGGTTGATTGCCTCAGAAGTGTAGGTTGATGGGTAGGCGTATACCGTCCTAGCCAGACACTTCAAATGGTAGCTTAATAAAAGTGGTCGAGCGGTTGTTTTATAAGGCTTGTTGATAATTAAGTACCAGAACAATAATTACAAGATATATATATATATATCTGTACACTGTGAGATTTATACAATAATAATGTCACAGGGTTCGTTACAACGGCCAATGAAACTAATGCCTAATAGACAGAGCCAGAACAACTATTTACGTGACAAGGTACTCACACACCATCAGGTGTGTGAGTACACACAGACTCTCAGAGGAGTCTACTATCGGAGCGCTAAGGGTCGCGGCTCCTGTCGTTCTCCCCTCTCTCCGGCCAGTTGCAGCATATAAGGAAAGGAGGCCGGAAACTCAGGTTCCGGTGTCCGAAGTGGCAGGTGATGACCGGTTGCTTCCCAAACACCAGGCTATTCATGTCATCCTTATATGGGATGGCGTGGCTACCCGGTTCAGCATAATGTCATGAAAAGGTGGCAGTAACTCAGCAGCCAACAGGCGGCGATCCAAGACAAACAGACACTCAGACATCCTGCTTTCATATAGATTAAAACATATATATATATATATATATATATATATATATATATATATAATATATATATATATATATATATATATATATATAATATATATATATATATATATAATATCTAACCAGTACGTTAATAAAGGTAGTTCTATAAGATGTGTGCCATGACATTTAAAGTTATTAAATTTGTCAATATTACCTTGTGCTATAAGTATTTCCTTTCATAGAACTCGGTAGTTCTTAACGAAGAGTCACATTTTCAATGAGCCTTGTTTTGTTTATGTAACAACTACCCTAGGGTTGTAACATAAATTGGAGGAGGATTGGTTGTAACATAAATTAGTTTATGCAGGGAGGAGACCTCAAAATTGATAATACAATTTAATTTATTTGAAAGGAAAGAATTATCGTACAGCTGCCAAACTAACACAGAGAACGCGTGACATATTCAGCTATTTTTCGGAGTAACTTTTATGAAATGGCTGGAATAGTGAAAAATACTCATTTTTCGGCGGCGCCACATCACTTATACCATTAGTACCACGACTATTACAACCAACACTGTAATTTGCATCCACAATTTTCTGCAGAAAGGAAGGAGGGAATGGAAAGAAGGGAAGGATTAAAAGAAGGAAGGAAATAAGGAAGGAGGGAAAGGATGGAGGAAGGATTGAATGAAAACATTAGAAAGGAAAGGTAAGGGTCAAACGAAAGATGAAAGGAAGAAACGTGGAGCAGAAGAATGAATGAATATATAAATGAATGAAGGGGGATATTTCTTGCCTGAACGATAATTTCCAGACGCTTCGTGAGTTTGTATATGAGGTGAGAGAAAGGAAGAAGAGACGGGGAAGAGAAGAGGAAGAGAAGAGAAGAAGGAGGAGTGGACAGAAGAGAAAAGAAGGTAGAGGAAAGGAGAGAGGAGGAGAGGAGAGGAGAGGAGAGGAAAGGAGAGGAGTGGAGAGGAGAGGAGAGGAGAGAAGAGGAGAGAAGAGGAGAGGAGAAGAGAGGGAGGAGAGGATAGGAGAGGAGAGTGTACTGACATAAGGGTTGAAGGACAAACACCATGGAAGGACCCAACTCACACTATTCCTAACAATCATTTATTTTTCTCATAACAATCTGGTTTTACATAATTTCTTTCATAAAAACACACATGACTCACGCGTTATTAAACTCTGCAGTGCTAAACAGACTTTGGTGGTTTTTGTTTCCCTTCTCTCCGGCTAAATGAATCAACGGTCACTGAAAGGCCAAGAATGACTCGTACGAAGACACTAACTCTAAAGAAATTTGCGATACTTTAAAAGAAAAGACCAAAGCTGAATGGGAAAGCGTAGGTCCGATGGTGCATACAAACGTGATAAGACTTACACACTCCTTGCATGTGTTCAGTACATGACGCAAGGCAAGTTAGTACAGTATCAACAATTAGCCCAATTTTGCACCCCTCAAACAAAAAATTGGCTTCTGAAGAAAAAAAAAAAAAAAAACACAAATTATATATAAAGTTCAATATTTTCTGCTGTTTTTCATAATCTAATTAGAATACAGCGCTGCCTCACACACTAATCATATAAAGGGGATTATCATTACGTGTGCGCTGTTCCTGTATTTACTTCCCGCACCTGTTGCAGACACACCCGCATACCGACACAGGAATAAGAATACAAAACAAACAGGATACAAATTTCATACATCTTACATAATTACCCGACTTACTTAGCTTTCTCAAGGTGTACAGGAGAGAGAGAGAGAGAGATAGAGAGAGGGGAGAAAAGGAGAAGAGAGAAGAGAGAGAGAGAGAGAGAGAGAGAGAGAGAGAGAGAGGGGAGAGAGAAGAGGAGAGGAGAGAGGGGAGAGAGAGAGAGAGGAGGAGAGAGAGAGAGAGAGAAAAGGAGAGGAGAGAGGGAGAGCGAGAGCGAGAGAGCGAGAGCGAGAGAGCAAGAGCGAGAGAGCGAGGGGCGAGAGAGCGAGAGCGGAGAGCGAGAGCGGGGAGAGCGAGAG
>JACEEZ010010921.1:25000-42500 GCA_016584305.1 Chionoecetes opilio
TTATTAATTACAGGGTAACAGGGGTCAATCCAAGTAAGAAGACTGACAAATGTTGGTGACACAGTAGGGGTTGATTGCCTCAGAAGTGTAGGTTGATGGGTAGGCGTTATACCGTCCTAGCCAGGACACTTCAAATGGTTAGCTTAATAAAAGTGGTCGAGCGGTTGTTTTATAAGGCTTGTTGATAAATTAAGTACCAGAACAATAATTACAAGATATATATATATATATCTGTACACTGTGAGATTTATACAATAATAATGTCACAGGGTCGTTACAACGGCCAATGAAAACTAATGCCTAATAGACAGAGCCAGAACAACTATTTACGTGACAAGGTACTCACACACCATCAGGTGTGTGAGTACACACAGACTCTCAGAGGAGTCTACTATCGGAGCGCTAAGGGTCGCGGCTCCTGTCGTTCTCCCCTCTCTCCGGCCAGTTTGCAGCATATAAGGAAAGGAGGCCGGAAACTCAGGTTCCGGTGTCCGAAGTGGCAGGTGATGACCGGTTGCTTCCCAAACACCAGGCTATTCATGTCATCCTTATATGGGATGGCGTGGCTACCGGCTTCAGCATAATGTCATGAAAAGGTGGCAGTAAACTCAGCAGCCAAACAGGCGGCGATCCAAGACAAACAGACACTCAGACATCCTGCTTTATATAGATTAAAACATATATATATATATATATATATATATATATATATATATATAATATTATATATATATATATATATATATATATATATATATATATATATATATATATATATATAATATCTAACCAGTACGTTATAAAGGTAGTTCTATAAGATGTGTGCCATGACATTTAAAGTTATTAATTTGTCAATATTACCTTGTGCTATAAGTATTTCCTTTCATAGAACTCGTAGTTCTTAACGAAGAGTCACATTTTCAATGAGCCTTGTTTTGTTTATGTAACAACTACCCTAGGGTTGTAACATAAATTGGAGGAGGATTGGTTGTAACATAAATTAGTTTATGCAGGGAGGAGACCTCAAAATTGATAATACAATTTAATTTATTTGAAAGGAAAGAATTATCGTACAGCTGCCAAAACTAACACAGAGAACGCGTGACATATTCAGCTATTTTTCGGGAGTAACTTTTATGAAATGGCTGGAATAGTGAAAAATACTCATTTTTCGGCGGCGCCACATCACTTATACCATTAGTACCACGACTATTACAACCAACACTGTAATTTGCATCCACAATTTCTGCAGAAAGGAAGGAGGGAATGGAAAGAAGGGAAGGATTAAAAGAAGGAAGGAAATAAGGAAGGAGGGAAAGGATGGAGGAAGGATTGAATGAAAACATTAGAAAGGAAAGGTAAGGGTCAAACGAAAGATGAAAGGAAGAAACGTGGAGCAGAAGAATGAATGAATATATAAATGAATGAAGGGGGATATTTCTTGCCTGAACGATAATTTCCAGACGCTTCGTGAGTTTGTATATGAGGTGAGAGAAAGGAAGAAGAGGGCGGGGAAGAGAAGAGGAAGAGAAGAGAAGAAGGAGGAGTGGACAGAAGAGAAAAGAAGGTAGAGGAAAGGAGAGAGGAGGAGAGGAGAGGAGAGGAGAGGAAAGGAGAGGAGTGGAGAGGAGAGGAGAGGAGAGAAGAGGAGAGAAGAGGAGAGGAGAAGAGAGGGAGGAGAGGATAGGAGAGGAGAGTGTACTGACATAAGGGTTGAAGGACAAACACCATGGAAGGACCCAACTCACACTATTCCTAACAATCATTTATTTTTCTCATAACAATCTGGTTTTACATAATTTCTTTCATAAAAACACACATGACTCACGCGTTATTAAACTCTGCAGTGCTAAACAGACTTTGGTGGTTTTTGTTTCCCTTCTCTCCGGCTAAATGAATCAACGGTCACTGAAAGGCCAAGAATGACTCGTACGAAGACACTAACTCTAAAGAAATTTGCGATACTTTAAAAGAAAAGACCAAAGCTGAATGGGAAAGCGTAGGTCCGATGGTGCATACAAACGTGATAAGACTTACACACTCCTTGCATGTGTTCAGTACATGACGCAAGGCAAGTTAGTACAGTATCAACAATTAGCCCAATTTTGCACCCTCAAACAAAAAATGGCTTCTGAAGAAAAAAAAAAAAAAAAACACAAATTATATATAAAGTTCAATATTTTCTGCTGTTTTTCATAATCTAATTAGAATACAGCGCTGCCTCACACACTAATCATATAAAGGGGATTATCATTACGTGTGCGCTGTCGTATTTACTTCCGCACTGTTGCAGCACACCGCTACCGACACAGGAATAAGAAACAAAACAAACAGGATACAAATTTCAACATCTTACATAATTACCCGACTATTAGCTTTCAAGGTGTACAGGAGAGAGAGAGAGAGATGAGAGATAGAAGAACGGGAGAGAGAGAGAGAGAGAGAGAGAGAGAGAGAGAGAGAGAGAGAGAGAGAGAGAGAGAGAGAGGAGAGAGAGAGAGAGAGAGAGAGAGAGAGAGGAGAGAGAGAGAGAGAGAGAGAGCGAGAGGAGAGCGAGAGAGCGAGAGCGAGAGAGCGAGAGCGAGAGAGCGAGAGCGAGAAGCGAGAGCGAGAGAGCGAGAGCGAGAGAGCGAGAGCGAGAGAGCGAGAGCGAGAGACGAGAGGAGAGAGAGAGAGAGAGGACGAGACGAGAGAGACGAGAGCGAGAGAGAGATAGAGAGAGCAGAGAGAAGAGAGAGAGAAAGAGCGAGAGCAGAGAGCGAGAGCGAGAGCGGAGAGAGAGAGAGAGAGAGAGAGAGGAGAGGAGACGAGACGAGAGGAGAGAGAGAGAGAGAGAGAGAGAGAGAGAGAGAGAGGAGAGAGAGAGAAGAGAGAGATAGAGAGAGAGAGAGAGAAGAGAGAGAGTGAGAGAGAGAGAGAGAGGAGAGAGAGAGAGAGAGAGAGAGAGAGAGAGAGAGAGAGAGAGAGAGAGAGGAGAGAGAGAGAGAGAGAGAGAGAGAGAGAGAGAGAGAGAGCACCCTTAGCCTTCCTCACCGACCAGCTGGACACCATCTTGGCTACCCGTGACTGCCAGAACAGCGTTATCGTGGGCGACCTGAATCAGCACTTGGTGAAAAGGGCCTTCACAGAGTTGACAGTGGTCCATGGGCTCACCAATCACGTCACCTTCCCGACGCACGTACGAGGTGGCTCTCTGGACCCAGTGCTCACTGATCTTCCTGCAGACTCAGTGCAGTGCAGCCAGCTGAACACAGTTGGCAGCTCTGATCATCATGCAGTGCTCTCCCACATTGGCCTACACCCCGCCAGCGACGAAACATGCCAGCGGGTCATTTGGCTGTGGGATAGAGCTGACTGGCTGGCCATCAAGCGCGTCCTGTCTGACACTGACTGGGCCGCCGCGCTCTGCGGTGACGTGGATCACAATGTGGCCACCTTCACCGCCATTCTCCTTACCGCGCGGGACCAACATGTTCCATATAGAGTGTACGAGGCCGAGCCGCGAGACCAGCCGTGGTTCGGTTTCAGGTGTCGCCTTGCCGCGGAGGATAAATACAAGGCCTGGGTGCACCTAAAGCGCCGCCCCACACAGAGGAACAAGGCCCTGCACCGCGCCACCTGTAAGGCCATGACCAGGACAGCTTCATGGGCCAGGAACAGGTGGGAAAATGACGTCAGGAGGAAACTAGCCTCCAATCAAGTTGACCCCAAGCAATGGTGGTCCTTGGTGAAGGAGAGACAAGGCACCGTCACTCAGGAGAGAATCCCGCCATCATCACATCAGCAGTGAGTACTGGGTGGTAAAAAACCAGGAGAAGGCAGACCTCCTGGCGACGCACTTCAGCAGGAAGATGACGACACAGGATCCTGAGAGGCAGCCACCTCGCCTCACCCGTATGTGTCACCTGGGCCTGGACAGCCCGGTGGTCACGGAGGACATCGTGGCCCGCCTCCTCCGTACCGTCAACACCAAAAAGGCGCCTGCGCCTGGTGGTGTGAGTCCCTTCCTGCTCAAGCACTGTGCAGATGAGCTGATAAGGCCCCTCACGCACATCTTTCAGCAGTGCCTCCAAACGGGAGCCTGGCCAAGCCTGTGGAAGGAGGCTCGTGTCACGCCCGTACACAAGAAAAAGGAGAGGACTGATCCAGCCAACTATCGTCCAATCTCGCTCCTGTCAGAAGTCAGCAAGATCTTAGAAAGGATTATTGCAGAGCAACTGACCCGCCACTTAGAGGAGCACCACCTGATGTCCCCTAGACAGTACGGGTTTAGGAAGGGACGCTCCGCCTCGGACCTGCTTCTCCTGCTCTCCAAATCATGGCAGGACTCCCTGGATTCTGGCCGGCCATCGCTGGTGATTGCCCTGGACATCGCCGGGGCCTTTGACTGTGTGTGGCACAACGGCCTCCTGGTAAAACTTGAACAGCTCGGCATCACGGGACACCTGCAGGCGTTGTTCTCGAGCTACCTGCACAGCCGGAGTCTGAGGGTGGTGGTGAATGGGAGCACGTCAGCACGTACCCGGTGGAGGCTTCCGTTCCACAGGATCGGTCCTGGGCCCCATCCTGTGGAACATTTACTTCAATGACCTCCTCCAAAACCTCCCTGTGGCGTCTGCCTATGCTGACGACTGACCGTGTCCCACTCCTACACCAGAGAGGAGACTGCGAACGTGATAGATGCCACCAACCGTCAACTTGGTGACATCACGGCCTGGGGAAGACGGTGGCAAGTCAAGTTGCTGCCAAGAAGACCCAGGCCATGGTTATATCACGTTCCAGGGAGGACCCCAGGCTACTCGAGGGGAAGCTGAAGTTTGGGGACGATACCCTTGCCATCAAGGACTCCATCAACATCCTAGGGGTGGAGGTTGACTCCAGGCTCCGCTTTGACCGCCACCTGGAGACAGTGCCACGTCGAGCCTCCCTGAGGGTGACTCTCCTGCGCCGAGTAAGGCACCTGCTCGACGCTGACGGCCTCATGCGCTGTATAAGGCCCAAGTTAGGCCCGTCATGGAGTACAGTCCTCTCACCTGGATGAGTAGTGCCCAGTGTCACCTGTCACTGCTGGACAAAGTGCAGAGGCGTGCTGAGCGCCTCATACACCCAACAGGCGACCAATATCACAGGGAACGTCGCCCACGGCAACAGTAGCAGCAGCAGCAGCGACGACAACAACTACAACATCAGCTGCAGCTCGAACACCAGCAACAACAACAACAACAACGACTACAGCAGGAGCAGTGGCAGGATGATCCCCGCTCCCAGCTTGACAGCCTGGGGCACCGGAGGAGAGTCGGTGCCCTCACAGTGTTGCACAAGGCTTAAGTGCAACACTCTTCTCACCTTGCAGGACTTCGGGTCCCGTGGAAGAGGTCAGAGCGCGCTACGAGGACGGTAGCGTCAGGTGATCTCCTCCTCGAGACCCCGAGGACCCACACCGTCATGGGCCAGCGAGCCTTTACTTGGGCCACGGCGACACTGTGGAACACCTTCACGTTTGAGGTGGATGTCGTGGCCATGAACACCCAGCAGGTGAAGGTGGCGGCCCACAGATAGTGCCGCTTACATCCGCCTTAGTGCCCGTAAGGCGTAACACAGCGTCGTGTCAATAGTGATACATAGTGACACACATACATAGTGACACACATTGACACAGTGACACAGTGTACGTGTAAATAGTGTGCCTGAAAAGTGCCTGTGACGGACAGTGACCCTCAGTCTGTAACATTATATATTTAGTTTATCCTATAAGGCATAGCTTTCAGATAGATGTCCCCGGGACAGGGGAGATCTTTAGCTTCTGCCACCCATTCCCTTTAAACAGTCCTTGCTTTTTGTAGCCCCATGTTACCTTTCATTGTTTAAAAAAAAAAAGAAAAAAAAGAGAGAGAGAGAGAGAGAGAGAGAGAGAGAGAGAGAGAGGGAGAGAGAGAAGAGAGAGGAGAAAAGAGAGAGAGAGAAGAGAGAGAGAGAGGAGAGAGAAGAGAGAGAGAGAGAGAGAGAGAGAAGAGAGAGAGGGGGAGAGAGAAGAGAAGAGAGAGAGAGAGGGAGGAGAGAGAGAGAGAGAGGGGAGAGAGAGAGAGAGAGAAGGAGAGAGAGAGGGGGAGAGGAGAGAAGAGAGAGAAAAGGAGAGAGAGAGAGAGAGAGAGAGAGAGATGTAGAGAGGGGAAGAAGGAGAGAGGGGAAGAAGAGAGAGAGGAGGGGAAAGAGAGAGGGGGAAGAGGAGAGAGAGAGAGAGAGAGAGAGAGGGAGAGAGAGAGAGAGAGAGAGAGAGAGGAGAGAAAAAAAAAAATAAAAATCAGAATCAGAAATTTATTTTCCTTTTTAAAGGTTAAGCTTGTACATTATACGTTAACTAGCCGCAAAGCCGCCCCCCGGGGCGGGTTTTTTGGCTAGCCCTCGGAAGGGCTTTGGTGGCCCAAGGCCCCCCCAAACAGACTCCCCAGTCACCACACACCCTTCACCACCCACCATTATCACCATTACCCACCCCCCCCAACCCTTTTTCCCCTCACCCACACCCATACCCCCAAAACCCATCCCCCCTAAACCCTTTTCATCCCCCAACCCACCCACCCCCCATCTGCTTTCCCTGAAAAAAATGGATGTAGAAATGTATGAAATTAACCCCAACCCCTTTGACATCACCCCCTACCCTTTTCACTCACCTTAATCTGAAAAAAGTCTTCTCCCAAAGCAGCGGGAAGCAATGTTTTGGTCTTTTTTTTGGGGTGTGAGGATAAAAGGAGTTTGCTGAAAATCTCCCACCCCTTGAGCTTTCCAAACCCATAGAGTGCCCATGGGAAAAAGGGGCAAGGTTGAAGTAGGTAAATTTCCAACATACTTTCAGTGTTTGGGCCCCTTGGGGACTTGTTGTTTGACATGGCAAAGCTGATTTTCACGGGAAATTTGAAGTCTTTTGAAACAAATGGTTTTTTGGGTCTGATGGGTTTGATTGGAATTTTGGGGGAATGAAAAAAACTTCTCCCTTTCCTTGTCCAGTGATGATCATGGCCTCCAACAGAGAGGAAGAATTTTCTTGCCCAATTAATCTTTTTCCCAAATTGCAGGTTTGGGGGTCAAGATTTTTTTTCAGAAGTTTGGGAAACCCCCTCTTTGGGGAGAGCTGTGGGGGAGGGTTCCTGGAGGTTCCAAGAGTTCAAAAACTCAATAGGATAATGACAGCCTGATCTTCCCTATTACAGTTTTCAATGGAGTAGTGATTCGGGCCTCCCGGGAACAGCCGCATTTAGGGCCCCCCCTTTTGTTTGTGTTGACAGTTTTTTCCCCTTTGGTCCCAAGATTCCCCTTTTTCAACAACCATTTTGGATCCTTGTAAGTGATAAACCCAAAATTTCCATAAATTTGATCTTGCATTTCCCTTTCAGTTTTTGCCCCAAAATTTCCACAGCCATCGGGAAAGAGAAATTTTTCTCCATCAGCATCTCCCCTTTGTGATTCCTTTTCCCAAAGCTGAAAGCTGTGCAAAATTTTCCAGCTTCAGGTTCCATGCAGTCTCACTCTCAGTTTTGTTTTCAATGACGGGCCCCTTTTAAAACATGTACCCAGGGGGTGGGAATTTTTAAAAACCCATGCATTCAGCTCACAGCAGCAGTTCCCCGGCAATTTTGTAAGGTTGGCAAAAAATCACTGCAAGAAGAAGATTTTACTCCCCCCAAAAAGTTTTAAAAATTTTTTTCAGGGATGTCTTAAAAGAGGTTTTTCCAAAGCCCCAAAAAGGCCCCCTTTGTGATACATGGTGCTTTCCCACCCCCAGAAAATCAGTTGGCACTTTTCCAAAAATTTTTGCAACTTTTGCTACCTCTCTTGTTTGTCCCAGTTTGGGGGTTTCCCCGGGGGTGGTTCAGGTTCAGTGGCATTTGAATGGGGGAATGAGCTGTCCTGCCCCCCGGGGAAGAAAAGTTGTGCAATACCCAAAGATCCCAAAAAGCCAATGAAATTTCTTCTTTTTGTAGTCGAATTTTTGAAAAGCAACAGACTGATGAAAAAATGTTTTTGCCAGTACCACCGGGAATCCAAAAAAGTGGGATTCCTTCTTTTTGCTTTTCCCACTGCTTGAAGAACCCCCTTTGATAAGCTGCTTTTTGATCTTGGGTCGGGAGTGGCTCATCATTTTGGAAAATCTGCCCCCGCTGTTCAGCAGAGTAGGTTTTTCCCCCAGCTTTCTCTGTTCACCTGTCCTGCATTTCTCTGTTTATTTTGGTAGCTTAAATTGGGTTTCAGGTTTTTTTGGGCCCACAGGAAAAAAACCTTGTCTTAAATTTGACAAAAGTCCCATTTTTGGGAAAATTTTCATCAGTCAATTCAATCTCCAGCTCTGGGGGGGCCAGTCCCTTTTGGGTTTCAGGAAATCTTCTGACAGGCTCTCTCTGTGTTTTTCCCCCAAGAGAAGTGGATTTGACTTTTCCACAGGTAGAAGCAGATGGAAAAACAAAATCTCTCATTCTTTTGGGGAAAATTTGTGTGGCAGCTGCTTCCAGAAGTTTTTGACCCCAATGATCATCATTTTCAGTGGACCAAGTTAAAACACTGCCTCTTGAAAGGGACCCCCGAAAAAGTTTCCCAGTGTTTTCAGATCTTGAAATTATTTTTGGGCCTTTTACATGATGAAAAAGCAGTCTCAAGAAGAAACCCTTCTTGATTTCTTAAATTTGGGCTGTTTTTAAACTTGCCAGAAAAAAGGCCACATTTTATTTTTGGTTTAGTAGGATGAGGCCTCCATGTTTCCCACCTGTGAAATTTGCCCCTTCTTTAAGGTTTTAGTAGGGTTTTAAAAATTTTTTGGTAGTGAATAGTCCCCTTTCAAAAACATCTTCCCACAAGCTCAAAGAATGCCCTAAAGGGGTTTTTTTTTTAGGATTTTTAGCTGGCCCTTTGGGGGGCCCAACCCGTTTTTAGTAAAAAATCTTTTACCATTTTTCCCAAAGGGAAAACAGATGCTGGCAGATGGGGTCCCGGGCATGAATGAAAAAACAAGAATTTTCCATGCCCGCTTCATTGCTTTTTGATGTACCTTCCTGTCCCGGAAAAGAGTGACTTCATTTTGATTTTGTTGCGGGCTTTTTTGGGGTTCGGGTCCTGGGCTTGCTGCTCAACTCCAAAACACTGCCTGGTCACTTTCCCTTTTTTGATTTTATTTTCCCGAGATACTTTTTGGATTTTACACTGTTGCAAAAAATAAAAAATTTATTGGGCTTTGAAGGTTTTTTCTCCCAAAAGTGGGGGGAGGGATGGAAAAACCCAAACTGTTTTTCAAGGGTTCTGTTTATTTCTTTTTTTCAAGAAAAAAAGGTGGGAATTTCCCCATCCCCCAAGGGGCTGGTTCTTTTGTAAACAATGTACCCTTGATTCCACTTGTGGTTTTCTTTCACAAATTGGCCCAGGGAAATCTCTTTGGGCCCTTTGCCAGGGAAACCAGGGAGGAATGTTGGGATGTGGGGGGCCCCCATGGGGCCAATTTATAAAGTTTCTTTTACTACTTCAAAAAAGCTCTGGATTTCTCTTCACTGGCCAAAATCTGCACTGATTGAAGGAATCAAATTTTGGTTTTTTAAATTTTTAAACTTGTTTGGTTTTGCCCCTAAAAAAGGTGGGCCGTGGCAAAACCCGCTTTCTGCCCTTCAATGGGTACATGTGACAGCGAAAGATCCAAAAAAGGGGTCCCTTTTCAAAATAAAGGGGCATCATAGGTCCACTTTTTACTTTGAAAAATTTTTTGCCACAATGTCATGTCGGTCAGGTTTTTGCCTGTCCAGGCAAGAGGTTGTTTCAAAAAATTTTTTGGCCCGGTGGGTTGGGATGTTTAAAGGGGTGATGAACAGAGCAGGTTTTCCCCAAAATTTCTGACATAGGTTTAAAAAGGGATCTTGAAAAACCCCTTTATGCATGTACCCTTTGGGCCACCCGTAAAAGGGATGAAACAGAATCACCGGTGTCCTGTTTTCTTCCCGGGGGCCTTCAACCCAATTTCACCCTGAGGTGAAATGTAGTCCTAACCGGAGTTTCTTCTGATTCAACCGATGAACAGCCCGTCTTTCCCGTCTCAATTGGCTTTCATGTAAACATGAAAATGATTTAAAAATTCTTGCATTTCCCAAAAGTAGGTTGAAAAATTGAAGCCTGATCATCATTCGAGGGGATAGAAATCCCCGGGCAGATTTTCTTTTTGTTGGTTTTTTAGTCCCGTTGTGGGGCAGTTTGCCTCAGAAGGAAAAAGATAGCCATCAGTTCCCTTTCCCCGAAGATCAATGGGGAAGGGGAAGGGCAAAAATAAGATCGGGTGAGTCTCCTTGATTCGATTTTCAGTGGCTTTTTTTGGTCTTGGACATGGGATTTAAGAAAACAAAAAACACGGTTTTCCCTGGGTTTTTACCACACAATAGAAAGGGAAATTCATTAGTGGTGGGAGCATTTAATCTTTTTTCTGTTGCCCAGAGGGATTCTTGTCAAACTCTGATAAGAACTTCAAATCTTCTGGTTGGATGTTTCATTGCTGGTTTTTTGAACTCCCCGGGGCTAAGGGTTTTTTCTGGGTGGAGTGTTCTTGCCCGGTCAAAAATGGTATTTTTTTTCTTTAAGTGGTTAACAGACTTTGCCCTTTTTTTGTTGGAATTCTCATGGGAGTTTTCAATGAAATTTAAAAACTGGAGATACTGTTTTTTTTGGGTTTTTCATTGGTTTAAAAAGGGTCCCATCCTGTGTTTCAACCCGGGCCCTTTTTTACGCCCGGGTTGTCTTCCCTCCTTTGGGAAAGTTTCATCCTTGGGCACCAAATGGGAAATCATAGCAAAAACAGTTGTTTTTTAAAGGGCCCTACCCCTGCTTGGGGGAAGTCCTTGGATTTAGGGAGTCTCTCCATTTTAGGAAAGTGAAAAAAGAGTGGCTCAGGGGCACTTTGGGAAACTAAACCCCAAATTTACTTTGCCATTGCTGCAAACAACATTCCAGGAGTTTTTTAGCCTTGAACTTCTTTGCTCCACAAGGGCTGCATTCAAAAGTCATTTTCCCAATGGGACTGATGGATGGGGGGTTTTAAGGGTTTTGAATCATATTGAAAGGGGCTCCCCTCCAGATTGCATAGGAAGTTTTCCCCGGATCCAAACCCTTCTTGCCCGCATTGTATTTTGCCTGGGGCTGGATCTGCTTTTCTGTCTCCGAGCTCTGGATTGGCATGAGCTTTATGCATTAACTTTGCCCGGGCTCGAGTGCTCTTCCCTCTCTTGAGTCCCGGATCTCACCAAATTTTTGAAACATTGATTCTTGCCTGGACTGGATTCTTTCTGTTTCCCGAGCTCTGGGGTCTCACCCCTTCTTGCAGAAATTGGGGTTCTTGCTGGGGCGGATATTGTTCTGGGCTCCTGAGCTATGGATCTCACCATTTTTTGCAGCAGGTTTTTCTTGCCTGGACTCGAGCTGCCCTTTTGTTCCTGAGCTCTGGATCTCACCCTTTCTTTCCCAGCATTTTTTCTTTCCTGGGGCTCGAGCGTCTCTTCTGTCTTCCCGTGCTTTTGGATTTGGCATTCTTGCAGCCCTTGGTTTTTGTCTTGACTGGATCTTCTCTTCCGCTCTTGATCTCTGGATCTTTTTCATTCTGGCCCGCATTGGATTCTTTTCGGGTTTAGTTTTTGGTTTTGCACAGTTTCATCTTGTTTTTTTTGTTCTTTTCTGTGCGGAGTGGGAAATTTGTCTTTTCCCAGACTTTCACGCTTCTTGGGAAGGGGATACTGGGGAAGTTCTTGGGGAAAGGGATTTCTGGACACTTTTTGGGAGGATACTGGGTGGCCCAAAAAAAAAAAAATAATTTTAATTAAGGGTGCATCTTTACTTCACTACCCATTTCCCATCACCCCCACATCAAGGTTTTCCCCAATTCTCGAAAAACCCCCACCCATTTACTCCCCAAAAATTTAAACCCCCCCCCCCACACAACCCATTCATCACCCATTACCCCTCACCCCCCACCTATTCCCTCACCCAAAACACCCATAACCCCCAAACCCCCTTTACTCACCCATAACCCCCCACCCATTACCCATCACCCCACCCATTCACTCACCCATACCCCCCCACCCCACATCAAAGGGGTTTTTTTTTTTTTTCCTTTAATTTCGGAACCATTTTTTTTTCAATTTTTCGCTAATAGGCTGTTAAAAAAAAAAATAAATATATATGTAATCGGATATCCCATAAAAATGGGCTTTTAAAAACCCTTTCCCCCGGTCAAGGGTTTTCCCAAAAAGTTACATATGATGGAATTCCCCCCACGGGGGGGGCTGGAACCTAGAGCGGACCCCCATCACACACAACACACGCCCACCACAACCACAAAAACCACACACACAACAACACCACACTTTCGCTTATATAAAACTGCTAACTTTGCTTTACCCACCCAAATTTTCCCATCAAACCCACATCAAGGGTTTTCCCCTTTGCTTTACCCAATTAAACCCCCCCACCACACACCCATCAACCCCCCCCCCCCCCTTCACCACCCCTCACCCCACCCCCCATTACCCATCACCCCACCCATTCACCTATTCACATCACCCCCAACCTCATTCACTCACCCATTACCATCACCCCCCACCCATTCACTCACCATTACCCAACACCCCCCACCCATTCACTCACCCATTATCCATCACCACCCCCCCATTCACTCACCCATTACCCATCACCCCCCATCTATTCCCTCACCCATAACCATCACCCCCACCATTCACTCACCCATCACCCCACACCCATTACCCATCACCCACCTATTCACTCACCATTACCCATCACCTACATCAAGGTTTCCTCAATTCTCGCAACCCACATTTTTTTCCACATTCTCGTTAATAGGCTGCTACCCATCACACCCCATCTATTCCCTCACCCATCACCCATCACCCCACCCCCAATCACTCACCCATCACCCCACATCCATTACCCATCACCCCACCTATTCACTCACCCATTACCCATCACCCTACATCAAGGTTTCCTCAATTCTCGCAACCACATTTTTTCACAATTCTCGATAATAGGCTGCTAAAAAAAAAAAAAAAAAGTGATCGGATCATTCATAAATGGGCTTAATACCTTTCCCTGCTCGAGCCGGTTCCAAAACTGTGCCATATGAGTGGATTCCCCCACAGGGGGCGGCACCGGAGCGGACCCATCACCACACAACCCATCACCCCCCACCCATTCACTCACCCATCACCCACACCCATTACCATCACCCCACCCATTCACCTATTCACATCACCCCCAACCCATTCACTCACCCATTACCATCACCCCCCACCCATTCACTCACCATACCCATCACCCCCCACCCATTCACTCACCCATCACCCCACACCCATTACCATCACCCCCACCCATTCACTCACCCATCACCACACACCCATTACCCATCACCCACCTATTCACTCACCCATACCATCACCCTACATCAAGGTTTCCTCAATTCTCGCAACCCACATTTTTTCACAATTCTCGTAATAGGCCGATAAAAAAAAAAAAAAAAGTGATCGGATCATTCATACATGGGCTTAAAACCTTCCCCTGCTCGAGCCGGTTCCAAAAATTGCCATATGAGGGGATTCCGCCACAGGGGGCGGCACTTGGAGCGGACACACACACACACACTTTTTTCACAATTCTCGCTAATAGGCTGCTAAAAAAAAAAAAAAAAACTGTTTTCGGATCATCTCATAAATGAGCTTAAAACCTTCCCTGCTCGAGCCGGCTCCAAACTGTGCCATATGAGGGGATTCCGCCACAGGGGCGGCACCTGGAGCGGACACACCCCACCCCACACACAACACACACACAGACACACTTTCGCTTTTATTATTATAGATACAGTAATGCGAATATCAAATGCACAGTAAAATCTTAAACATACAATAAAACACACAAATGTGTACACACATTAAAATAGTAAAATCATAGAATAGTAAATAATAATAAAATAAAATAAAATAACATAAAATAAAATAAAATAATATATAGTAAAAATAGTCATACACAAGTATGTTTTTTCATTTAAAAGTAAGAAAAAACGGTTTAAAAAAATAAAATCATTATACAAAGGTGGTTGTGTAATCATAAAAGAAGTCATAACATCAAGTAAAGTTTAAAGGTCAAGCATTAAAAGTAGCTTGTAAGCTTCTTTTTAAAAGTAGACATACATTGGTGTTCTTATATGAGTAGGAAGACTGTTTCCCTAGTTGAGGTGCAGACACCAGCACTGACCTGTCCCCCTGTGAGTGTTTGTTTTGGGAACGTACAGCTGGTGCTGATGTCTTGTGTTTACATTATGTGTCTCTCTTACCATGGGTAGTTGGGAACAACCAACATGGTAATCTTCTATAAATACCATTATAAACACTAAGGCCCAAACTCGTACTTATACTTTTCCCTTTTCCTTTAGCCACTTGAACTCTCTCAGGTATGGCGTTACGTGTTCAAATTTTGTGCCGCCCAGTGCAACTTTTGCGGCAAAGTTCTGCATTTTCTGAATGCGTTGCAAATGAGTTGCACTTGCCACTCCCCAGATCTTAAGCCCATAATTTATTATGCTTAAAACAAGAGACTGTATCACTGTGATTCTTGTGTTCTTATCAAAGTTATCTTTAATGCGATTTATGTACAGTATAGTCCCTACAGTCTTCTTACAGATGTACGTAATATGTGTATCGAATAGCATACAGCTGTCGAAATATAAACCCGAGGTTCTTTATGGAGCTGCTCGGCACTATGGTACTGTCATCAACCTGGATACGAGTGTTGCTTGGGATCTGTGCCATGTGTCATCGGGTGCAAATAAACATACATTGTGTTTTGCTAGGATTCAACATTAAACCATTTGTGTGAAAATACAATTTTGCTTTAGTTAGATTTTTGGGTTCACTTTTGTTACTCAATTCCTGAATATCATCTATGGTACCAGTATGTATGAACTGAGTATCATCGCCGTATAGAATCACTAAACACACGGTGATAAAATGGGAGAGATCATTTACATAAATGAGGAAAGAATAGGACCGAGCACAGATCCCTGTGGGACACCAAACGTGGTCTCAAGTTTGCCTGATACATGATTTCCTAACCGCACAGATTGCGTTTTATTTTCAAGATAATTTCGAGACCAGAAGGGATCTATATTTGACATGGTACACTTTTCATTAGTATTTCGTGATTACGCTGTCGACGCTTGGAAAGGTCACATAATGATACAAGGAAAATTCTTGCTAGATAGAAAGTCTCTCTTCTCTCTCTCTAGAGAGAGAGAGAGAGAGACTTTCTCTCTAGCAGAAAGTTTCCAATCATTATGTGACCTTTCCAAAGCTTTCGACAGCGTAAGTCACGAAATACTAATGAAAAAGTGTACTTGTCAAATATAGATCCCTTCTGGTCGAAATTATCTTGAAATAAAGAACGCACATCTAGAAAGAGAGAGAGAGAGCAGGAGACGAGAGAGAGAGAAGAGAGGAAGAGAGAGAGAGAGAGAGAGAGAGAGAGAGAGAGAGGAGAGAGATAGAGAGAGAGAGGCAAGACGTTCTGTGGGTGCTCCGTCTATGAAGGTCAAATTACTGTTCGTCAGTGTTCGTGCTACAGGCAAGTGTGCTAGGTAGGACAACAAGTGTCATAGAAGAGTGTTAGAAAGAGAGAGAGAGAGAGAGAGAGAGAGAGAGAGATCGAGAGAGAGATGCAGAGAGGAGATGAGAGAGAGAGAGAAGAGATGAGAGAGAGAGGAGAGGAGAGAGAGAGAGAGGAGAGAGAGGAGAGAGTAGAAGAGAGGAGAGAGAGAGGATGAGAGAGAGAGAGAGAGAGAGAGTAGAGAGAGAGAAGAGAGAGAGATGAGAGAGAGACGAGAGAGAGAGAGGAGAGAGAGACTTGTATCTTTCCAGCTATCATCAAATTGTGCACGAAAAACGTTGATACACATAACTTTTTTCACATTTTGTCTAATGGGTGTTTATCCGGCACCACTAGTAATAAACAGTAAATGTTTTTTCCCGTAGTCTGCAGGTAATTGTAATGTAATAGCGGCGCCACACACAAGCCTCACTCACTCCTGCCACCCTTTGAGCTCCACCTCTCCTTCGTCAGCCACGTCCCCGCCTGCTACAGCAATCATCGCTGGCCACCTGTACCTCGGACAGAACATGACAATACAATACATAATAAATACACGTACAAAATTCGCTAATAAACATAAAAATAATACAATTCGAGGCAAATGTCACCTGGGGCCTGGGTGACATTACCTCAAATTTGTAATTCCATCACTTCGAACTGCGAAATTCATTTGGCTTCTAGGACAAATGCAAACAATTAAGTAATGCAGCACACATCACCGCCCATGACGGCTGTACCAACACCACACATAGGACTGCAACCACATGCTAATTGTATTTAAATATTTGGGTTTATACATGAGCCTCAAAAACTGATGCAAACTGAGTCAGTAAATAACCGTGCAAGTGTTTGAATGGTGCCTGGTCGCTGATCAACCCCGGTAAAGGTGCACCCGCCGCCACGCTGCGACGGCGCTCCTTTGAGCTCTGGTCTGCTACCCGCGAACACCAAGTATAGGGCTCCCAGGTGAGGGAGGCAGCGCGGGCATAGCAGAGGCACACACTACACAGCCCATGAATGCTGTGTGACCTCCCTCTAACAGCCCTGGTGGTGACGTGTAGCTCAGTCTTTCCAAGCACCCATCCACCCACACACCACACACACACACACACACCCAGCACCCACAGACACCAAAACACATACACACATACACACACACACACGCAAACAAAATATGAAGCACACCCCTATCACGCACAGCAGTACATTTTGCGTTCTGAATATAAACACAAAATCAACATTGCTGAGAGGAAACGTTGCAGCGGCGAGCATTCAAGGAACCTACAAGTCAGCAACGGGTATCGATGATTTTCACACATTTCCAAACACATTTTTTTCACCCGTGATATGAGTGAGTGTGAAAAGGGATTTTTTTTAAACTCGCTGCGAGGAAGTTTATACTCTAATAAACATCCGACTAACACGTTTGCTTCCAGTTTTGCCTCGACACCAGAAACAAGGTTCTTACTGGGCACTCATCGCCGCTCAAACGTTTCCTTTAAACCTTGAGAGGAAAAAACATATAACATGAAAACACAATATTCCCTGCAACCAATGGCGTTAAGAGGAGCAGAAGGACATTTAATTCATAACTCGGTGAGCGATGTATCCCGAGACCCCTGAATGCCCCTGAAGGAAGGACGGGGAGGGACGAGGGGTTAGGGACAGTAGCGGTGGCACAGATGGGACAGCGAGGGTGATGGATGGCCTTCGTTACAGCCACCAGCACAACCTTTCAACGCCCTAACCTGTAAACCTTGTCAGTGCAACACCAACGGCAACTCGGCTGCTTAAAGTGCTGAACGTTGCTGCCTTGAACGTTTGTGCGATGAACGTG
>JACEEZ010010922.1:0-2500 GCA_016584305.1 Chionoecetes opilio
CGGAAAAGGGAAGTGATACCATGCATTGAAAACGCATGGAATTTGTGAGGAAAGTTGAAAGCTGTAATCTATGGCTAATACTACTAGTTTGTGGGGTTTTTTGGCTGATAGATGGCATTTATGCGTTTTTGTAAGGGCGCTTTTGAACACAGTGTGGAGGTTCAAGGGTGGTGCGGCAAGCCTTGCCTGGCGTTTCTTGGGAGGCAGCAGTCAATCAGGCCCAAAGGCCCGTTCAATCCACTGGGATTGTGTACTTCATGAGGGACGCCGTACATTCAATGCCTCCTGCAGAGTGACCTGGTACCTTAAATCCCGAGGAGGAGGAGGAGGAGGAGGAGGAGGAGGAGGAGGAGGAGGATTAAAAATTGTAGTTGTTATTGACTGACTGACTGACTGACTGACTAAAGAAAGCAATGGAACAGAAAAAAGAAAGAAAAGAAAGAATGAAAGAATGAAATGGGGTATAATTTATGATGATAATAAATATACTACTACTACTACTACTACTACTACCACTACTACTACTACTACTACTACTACTACTACTACTAATAATAATAATAATAATAATAATAATAATAATAATAATAATACCACTACTACCACTACTACCACACTACTACTACTACTACTACTACTAATAATAATAATAATAATAATAATAATAATAATAATAATAATACCACTACTACTACTACTACTACTACCACCACCACCACCACCCCCACTACTACTACTACTACTACTACCACTACTACTACTACTAATAATAATAATAATAATAATAATAATAATAATAATAATAACAATAACAAAACAAAAAACAAGGAAAATAACAACGTAAGGAAACTTTAATCTTCTTGGACATGTTATTTATTTCCCCTTTATTTCTCCCCCTTCTTTCCCCTCCCTTCCTTTCTTCTCCTCTCTCCACTCCCTTCCTTCTCCCCTCCTCCCCCCCTTTCTTCCCCTTCTTTCCCGCCCTTCCTTCTCCCCTCCTCCCCTCCTTTCTTCCCCTCTCTCCCCTTCCTCCCTCTCCCTTCCTTCCCTCCCTTCCTTCCCCCCTCTCTCCCCTCCCTCTCTCTCCCTTCTTTCCCCTCTCTCCCTTCTCTTCCTTCCTTCCCTCCTTTCTTCCCCTCTCTCCCCTCTCCCTTCCTCCCTCCCTTTCTTCCCCTCTCTCCCTTCCTTCCTACGTATCATTAAAAAGAGAATATTAATTTTACGCAAACGTGTGTGTGTTGTGTGTGTGTGTGATGGTGTGGAGTGTGGTGTGTGTGTGTGTGTGTGTGTGGTGTGTGTACGTGTGTTACGGTGTGTGTTGTGTGTGTGTGTGTGTGTGTGCTGATATGTGTGTGGTGGTGTGTGTACGTGTGTGTGTACGTGTGTGTGTGTTGTGTGTGTGGTGTGTGTGTAAATAGATGACAGATATATATATAAAAAAAACATTATTATTATTATTATACTCATTATATTTTTTACTTGGAAGAAACATTGACAGGCGATAAGTTTGTACAACTCTCTCTCTCTCTCTCTTCTCTCTCTCTCTCTCTCTCTCTCTCTCTCTCTCTCTCTCTTCTCTCTCTCTCTCTCTCTCCACAAAGCCAATTAGACGCCAGAACAATCCTGTCGAGGAGAGAGGGAGAGAGAGAGAGAGAGAGAAGAGAGAGAGAGAGAGAGAGAAGAGAGATAGAGAGGGAGAGAGAGAGAGAAGAGAGAGATAGAGAGAGAGAGAGAGAGAGAGAGAGAGGGAGAGAGAGAGAGGCGAGAGAGAGAGAGAGACGAGAGAGAGAGAGAGAGAGAGGAGAGAGAGAGCGAGAGAGAGAGAGAGCGAGAGAGAGAGAAGAGAGAGAGAGAGAGGAGGGAGGAAAAGTGTAAATTCTTTGTATGTGTTTACGAATGACTGATTCTTGGAGGGAGGGAGTGTGTTGTGAGTGTGTGTGTGTGTGTGTGTGTGTGTGTGTGTGTGTGTGTGTGTGTGTGTGTGTGTGTGTGTGTGAGAGAGGGGATACCAAGGATAAACGACAGAAAGAGAGAGAGAGAAATAAAAGAGAGAAACAAGTTAAAGAAGTTACCAAAGACGTATTCTCTCACTCACTCACTCACTCTCTCTCTCTCTCTCTTTCTCTCTCTCTCTCTCTCTCTCTCTCTCTCTCCTACCCAACTAACCTAACCTATACCTGTCTTTTTCTTCCCCCTCCCCTCCCCTCCTCCTCTTCCCCCCTCCTCCCCCACCTCCCCCCCCTACCCCCCCTCCCTACCTTACCTCCCCCCCCCCCCTTAACCATATTACATCACAGCTCCACTAATTAATCAGCTAATCAGGCAGGTAACAAGCCCTAATTACCGCGGAGGTCGTTCTGTCCGCTCCAATCAAGGGTCTCCTGTTACCTGTTTACCTGTGATTGGGTAGAGGGGGGGAGGGGGGAAGGAGGGGGTTGGGGGGGAGGAGGGGGAGGAGGGGGTTGGGGGGGGGATGGGGGGGGGGAGGAGGGGGTTGGGG
>JACEEZ010010922.1:10000-12500 GCA_016584305.1 Chionoecetes opilio
TAAGTTAGCTTTATACCTTCTTACACACCAACACACAACACACACACACACACACACACACACACAACACACACACACACACACACACACACACACACACAGATTGAATTTTTTTATCTCTTTCTCTCCTTTTTTTTTTCTCTCTCTCTCTCTCTCTCTCTCTCCTCTCTCTCTCTCTCTCTCTCTCTCCTCTCTCTCTCTCTCTCCCCTCTTCTCTCTCTCTCTCTCTCTCTCTCTCTCCCTTTCTATATTTTGCCAAGGGTTTGTTATTCCCCAAACCTTTTTAAATTTTAAAGGAGTTTTTTTAATGTGTTATATACTTTTAATTTGAGCATTATTTTACTTTATGGAGGACGGGTATTATAATGGAAATGTTAAGCTATTAGTATGGTATGTATGTATGTTATGTAGAAGTTAATAAAATATGCTGGGTTGAAATTTCTATTTTTTGTTGGTTCTTACGGTTTTTTCAGTCCTTTAACTGTGGAATTTTCAAAGGGGTAAAAACGCTTTAAACTGAATAAAAAATATATTACTATGCGTAGTAAAAATCCAAAGAGTTACCATCAAATTTATTTAATGGGTGGAAAAAATTATGGCTTTCAAACTACCGTTTTTGGGTTTCGGGGAATATAAAAAATTTTACACGACGGATTCCGCAAACAACTTGTTTCTTAAAAAAAGGGCCACGCTTCCATCAAAGTTTGTAAAATTCGAGGGTTTTAGAAAATTTGTTTTTGGTTTTAAATTAGGGGAAATTTTTTGGGGGGGATTTCCTAAAAAATTTTTTAAAATAAACCCCCGATCATTTTTTTATTTTGGCAAAACTATAGTTTTTTTAGAAAAAAACTTTTAAAAATAAAAAAGGCATCCCTTGATTTCAAAATTTTTAAAATGGTTTGTTAAAAATTCTGGTTTCGGAGGAAAAATTTGGGATATTTTAGTTAAATGTGGGAAATCCCTATTTCCGTTTTCCCCAATAATATTTTTTTTTTACACAAATTAGCCCTTATCAAAAATTAAGCTTAATTTCTAAAATAATATGAAATCTTGCCTTTTGTTTGTGATATAAAAAAAAAAAAATTAAAAAATAATAAGGCTCCCCTAACTAATTAATAATTTTAGAAAATGGACTTAAAAATAGTTTTAATTAATAATCTAAAAAATTGAATAGTTTTAATTAAAATTAAATAATTTTAAAATTACAATGAATAAAAATTAGTATTTTAAAAAAAAAATAAAAAAATTAAAAATGAAAATAAAAAAATAATGGGATTGTAATAATTAATGACTTAAAAAAATAATAATAAACTGATCTTGATTTAAAAAGAAAAAATTGGATCCTCCACAAACAATTATCCAGAAAAAAATAAAAAAAGGCGCCCAATAATAATAAAATAATAATAATAATAATAAATAAAATAAAATAAATAAAATAAAATATCATTTTTCGAACATTTTTAAAATTAATAAGTAAAATAATGGGGATTTTGTATAATGGGTCAAATTTTAAATTTACGGATTTTAACAAACCAAGATTTTCCTATCCCCAGGCATTAGGAAAGATAAAAAATAAAATAAATAAAAAGAAATAATAAAATGATTATATCAATTATATTTAGAATAGTTTAAAATTTTTTCGGGTGTGTTTGATTTTTAAATAATTCAGAATTTTGAATTTTTTTTTTTTTTTTAAAAAGGATTTTTGTTGTTTTTTTTTTATTAGGAAGAGAGGGTTAGAAAAGGGGTTTGGGTTGGGTATAGGTTGGGTTTTGGGTATGGGTTAGGTTGGGTATGGGTTAGGTTGGGTTGGGTATAGTTGGGTTAGGTTGGGTTAGGTTAAGGTTGTTTTTGGTTTGGGTTTTGATGGTTGTGTAATTGTAAGGTTTTGTGGAATTTTTTTTTTTTTAGTAGGTATAGAGGTTAGTTTGGGTTTGGTTGGTTGGTTGTTTTTAGTTAGGTTAAAGGTTAGGTTAGGTTAGGTATAGGTTAGGTTAGGTTAGGTTAGGTATAGGTTAGTTGGGTTTAGGTTAGGTTGGGTTTAGGTTAGGTTAGTTGGTTAGGTTAGGTTAGGTTAGGTTAAAAGGTTAGGTTGGGTTTAGGTATAGGTTGGGTTAGGTTAGGTTAGGTTAGGTTAGGTTAGGTTAGGTTAGGTTAGGTAGGTTAGGTTAGGTTAGGTTAGGTTAGGTTAGGTTAGGTTAGGTTAGGTTAGGTTAGGTAAAGGTTAGGTTAGGTATAGGTTAGGTTAGGTTAGGTATAGGTTAGGTTAGGTTAGGTATAGGTTAGGTTAGGTATAGGTTAGGTTAGGTTAGGTATAGGTTAGGTTAGGTTAGGTATAGGTTAAGTTAGGTTAGGTATAGGCTCATTTTTTTTTTTTTTGTCATTTTTGCAATAAAAAAAAAAAAAATTGCGACAGAAACGGTTAGCAGATTCATTCAAAACACATAAAAACACACCAGACAAACATAAGGCGCATCAGAAAATCGTTGGTTGGGTGAAA
>JACEEZ010010922.1:22500-65000 GCA_016584305.1 Chionoecetes opilio
CACACACACACACCAGACAGACAGACAGACAACCACACACACACACACACAGACACAGACACAGACACACACAACACACCCACAGACACAACACAGACACACCCACGACACAGACACACCACACCACACTCACACACAGACACAGACACAGACCCCCACACCAACACACACACACACACACCACACACACACACACACACAGACACCGACACAGACCAGACACACACAACACACACACACACACACAACACCCACACCAGTTTGTAAACATTTGGAAGAGAGACAACACGCTCATTTAAAAGGTGTGTTTGTGGTTGTGTTTTTGTGTGTGTGGTGTGTGTGTGTGTGTGTGGTGTGTGTGGTGGTGTGTGTGGTGTGGGGTGTGTGTGTGTGTGTGTGTGTTGGTGTGTGTGTGTGTTCCGCACGACCAAAGCCCCCCCCCCTTTTTCCTTAAACCTTCTTTTTTTTTTCTTTTTTTTTTTTTATTCCCTTTTATATTTGTCGTAAGAGATAAAAAAGAGGAATAAAGAGAGGAGAGAAAAGAGAGAAGAGAGATAGACAAGAGAGCAGACAAAGACAGACAGACAAAAAGACAGACAGAGAGAGAGAGAGAGAGAGAGAGAGAGAAAGAGAAGAGAGAAAGGAGAGAGAAGAGAGAGAGAGAGAGAGAGAGAGGTGAAAAGGTCATGTTTATGTTTTTCTCTAAGATTAAAGAAAGGTGAAAAAAAAGGATAAAACCCTTTCCTCCCTTTTCACAAACTTCCCCTCTTCTCTTTTCTTCTCTCTCTCTCTCTCTCTTCTCTACTCTCTCTTTTTCTCTTCTCTCTCACTCTTTCCCTCCCACTTTCAACACCCTATTGAAGTGTGTCATGGAAGAGAGAGAGAGAGAAAAAAGAGGAGAGAAGAGAGAGGAAGAGGACGGAGATTTAAAGGGGAAAATTTTTTTTTGGGGGGGGAAAAAAGGGGGGGGAAAAAAAGGGGGAAAAAAAAAAAAAAGGGGGGTAAAAAATTGGTTTTTAATAAATCATTTCCCCCTTTTTTTAAATAAAACCCCCCCCCTTTTTTCCCCCCTTTTCCCTCCTTTTTTTCCCCCCCCCTTTTTTTACCTTCTTTTTTTATCCAGTTTTTTTCTTTTTTTAAAAAAAAATTTCATTTTTTTAATTGGGGGCACCACGACCACAACCCCCCACCCCCCTTTAAACAACCTTTTTTTTTTCTTTTTTTTGTTTGATTTTTTGTTTTGTGTAGAGTAGGGAATAAAGTGGTGGTGAGAGAAGGTGGTGATGGAGTGTCGAACAACGGCCCCCATCAAAAAATTTTTTTTTTTATTTAAATTGTAAGAGATAAAAAAAGAAATAGAGAGAGAGAGGGGAAGGTCAAGAATAGGTTTTAAGATTAAACAAAGGTAAAAAAAAGACTAAAAACCCTTTGTAAAAACTTCTTTTTATTTTTTTTTAAACGTGTAAATCTGTTTATTTTTCTCTTTTAATTAAAAAGGTGTAATGGAAAGAAAAAGTATTAAACTAAAAACGGTCTAAAAACAGTTTGTCATATTTTGTATTCCCTAGGGGAAAAAAACATGAATGAGAAAAGAAAGGAGAGAAAGAGAAGGGAAGAAGAATTGGTTGAAATGGAGATGTGTCACTCCCTAATCAACAGGGGAAAATCCTTTTCCCTCGGGGTTTTCCCTCATTTAATTCGGTTTACTTAGGGTTGAAGTTCAGTTTGTTTTGAAAGATAAATAGTTAAATGAGTAGGTAGTAGAATTGTAGTAAGTAAAAGCGTTTCTTATTTTCGTGTTCTTGTTGTTGTGGTTTTGTGTTTTTTTTGATGTGATTAGTATTAGGTAGTAGTAGTAGATTAGTGTAGTTATAAATAGTGTGTATATTGTTGTTGTTTGTAAGGTAGTAGTAACAAATAGAAATTATCATTATATGATTAATTAAACTGGGTTTTAATGTTAATTAAACAGTGATTATAAAAGTTCTTAAATGTTATTAAATGTTGTTAATTAAAAGTGTTGTTAAAAAGTGAGTTAAACAAGATTGTTAAAAACTATTTAATTAAAAGTATTAATTAAAAATGAATTAGTTATTGTTTTAAAAAACAACATTAAATAAACACTTTCTTTCAAATTAAAACAACTGAACTTCAAATTAAAAACAACTAAACTTAAAATTTAAAAACAATGAATTCAAAATTAAAAAAACAACAACTTAAATTAAAAAAGGAATCTAAATTAAAACAAAGAACTTAAAATTAAAAAAAATAAAATTAAAATAAAAAACTGAACTTCAAATTTAAAACAAGGAATTCAAATTAAAAACTGAATTTAAAATTTAAAAAAAGTGAATCTAAAATTTAAAACAACTGAACTTAAAATTTAAAACAAGGTGAATCTCAAATTAAAACAACTGAAGTTTAATTTTGAGTTCCAAACATTTTAGGGCCCAAAAAAATTTTACGCCAAAAAATGTTGGGTGCCAAAAATGTAACTTTTTTTTTCTTTTGTCTAAGTAGAGTTGGTAGTGTGCAATAAAATAACGGAATAGCTATACGTACTTTACCTGTGTATGTAGTTCCCCGTGTACAAAAATTTTTAAAAAATGGTAATCTTTTCATAAATAATTTTTTCCCCCTCTTCCCTTTTCTGGCAGCACTTGGTAAAGATAAAAAAAGTTTGCAGGAAGAAAAATTTACTTTTCCCGGGGTTTTCATAATACACCTTTTTATCAAAATTAGAACAACAGAACTCAAAAAACAAATTTATTTCAAAAAAAAATAGATTAATTTTTTTTTAAATTTTAAATTCCCAAATTTAATTTTAAGTTCAGTTTTTTTTTTTAAGTTGTTATTTTTTTAAATTCGGATTTAATTAAACTTAAGTGTTTTAATATAAACTTTAGTTATTTTAATTTAAAATTTAGTTGTTTTAATTTAAACTTCAGTTGTTTTTAAATTTTAAAATTTAGTTTTTTTTAATATAAACTTTAGGTTTTTAATATAAACTCAGTTTTTTTTAATTAAACTTAGTTGTTTTAATATAAAAAATTTATTTTTTTAATTTAAAATTCAGTTTTTTTAAAAAAATTCAGTGTTTTAATTTAAACTTAGTGTTTAATTTAAACTTAGTTTTATAAACTTAGTTGTTTATTTAAACTTCAGTTGTTTTAATTTAAACTTTAGTTGTTTTAATTTAAACTTCAGTTGTTTTAATTTAAACTTTAGTTATTCAATTAAACTTAGTGTTTAATTTAAACTTCAGTTGTTTTAATTTAAACTTCAGTTGTTTTAATTTAAACTTCAGTTGTTTTAATTTAAACTTCAGTTGTTTAATTTAAACTTCAGTGTTTAATTTAAACTTCAGTTGTTTTAATTTAAACTTCAGTTGTTTTAATACAAACTTCAGTTGTTTTAATTTAAACTTCAGTTGTTTTAATTTAAACTTCAGTTGTTTTAATTTGAGAGTACAAAGGTGTAGAACAATAATAACAACAACAAATAACAATTATAATAATAATAATAATAATAATGGTAACTAACCCCCCTACATCCCCCTCCCAAGACCCCCCATTGACCCATACCTCCCCCTCCCAAGACCCCATTGACCCATACCCCCCCCCCCTACAAAAGGCCAAACTGTGGACAATGAGTTTGACATCTTCATGGGAGGTCACAGCAGGTCACACAACACACACACACACACACACACACACACACACACACACACACCGGAGTTCATAGGGAACTCCGTAGTGTAAGGGCTAGCACGCTCGGCTCACAACCGAGAAGTCCCGGGTTCGATCCCCGGGCGGAGCGAAGACAGACGGGCGGTCTTCTTAAAAACCCGAGCCCCTGTTCACCCAGCAGTGAATGGGTACCGGGTGTTAGCCGGGGTTTGTGACCCGCCTCCGGGGTGGTGGCTTCCCCCAAACACTAAGCACTAAGGATGAATGATAAAAAATGTTGATATGGAGACGGGGCCACACGAGCATTGCTCAGGCCCTGTAAAATACAACTAGATGAATATAACTAGATGAATACACACACACACACACACACACACGATTGCTGCCACGATGGTCAAGTGGATAGAGAGTTGGCGCGCTATTCTGTGGTTAGCCGGTTCGAATTCTCGCTCATTCCGGGGGATTTTTCCACTGACAAATTCGGGCGGTTACTGTCCCCCTTGAGCAAGGGGATGGGGCGGGGTGTTGTGTGAGGTCCCAGCATATAGTGAAATATGTAAGTCATCCACTATATTTACTTAGAAGCGATAAATCAACGAAAATGAGAATTACTATTTTTCAGCGGTAACTTATGTAAGACAGATAGTGAGCGAAAGAAATCCATCACAAGCATATAAAAGCACATCATAAAAAATAATACTGACAAAATACCAAATAAAAAAAACTACCGTCGATAACACTAAAGTCGCCAGGACAACGTTTTTTCTTTATTTACAGACGTGTGGTGGCGTTAATGCTTACAATTCTGCTCCATGATTTCAGGCAAGTTAGAATTAAGGGGCTATCTGGAGAGTCTGCCATTTTGTGTCTTCATCTGTGTCATAGTATGGCTATAAATGAACAAATTACAAAAATATAACCGAGTGGCAATGTTGATAATGGGCTACATTAAAGTCGCCAGCTAGTGTTTATGTTCTGAATGTCCTCGCGCCGTCGTCGTTGCCCGAAAAAAAAACAGAGTAGTGAAATTGTAAACCGTCTATACTTGCAGCTACAAAGCATAAAACAACGCTGAAACAGGGTAGATTATACAGTCATGATATAAACTACTGTGTATCATCTTCAGTGGCACATACACAGCAGTAGTGATGCTATAATTCGTAATACTTGGCGCCTGGCGACATTAGGGCAGGTGGCGACTATACTGTTATCTACGGTAACTATACTAAGCAAATAAAATTAACAACAACAATAACAATAACAATAATAATGATAATGATAACAATAATAATAATAATAATAATAATAATAATAATAATAATAATAAAATAATAATAATAATAATAATTAATATATACTAACAAATAAATAACAATAATAATAATAATAATAATAATAATAATAATAATAATAATAATAATAATAATAATAATAATAATAATAATAATAATAATAATAACAATAATAATAATAAATAATAATAATAATAATAATAATAATAATAACAATAATAACAATAATAATAATAATAATAATAATAATAATAATAATAATAATAATAATAATAACAATAACAATAATAACACTCACGTCTTTGCCTTGTATAATCTGCATCACTTGCTATTCTCTTCCTCAATCTTGGTAGATTGAGGAAGATCCCTTCTTCCTTTCCTTCCTCTTCTTCCTTCATTTCCTCCTCCCCATTCGTAGGAGGAGGAGGAGGGGAAGAGGGGGAGAGAATAGGAGGAGGAGGAGAGGAAGAGGGAGGGGGAGGAGGGGGGGAGGAAGGGGAGGTACGGAGGGAATAATTAGTTTCCTCCATTTGAGTAAGAAGGAAGGAGGGAAGGAAGGAAGGAGGGAGGGAAGGAGAGGAAGGAAGGAAGGAGGGAAGGAAGGAGGGAAATAAGGAGGAATGGAGAGAAAATAAGGAAGAAAAGGCGGTAAGGATGATAATTTTTCTTTCTCTTCGTCACTTTCTCAAAAATCAATCTGAAAATAAAGGGAAAAATAATGATAATAATGATACCATGACAATAATAATGATAATAATAATAATAGTAATAGTGATAGTGTTTCATATCTTATCGTTCAGGAATAGGGAGAGAAACAAAACGAAGTAATATAAATATAAACAAACGATATGTACTGAAATCCTTCGTTCATGTGCGGTGGTGCCACGTCTCACGCACATACACACGCACGCACACACATTTCTCCACGCACACATACACATACACAACGCACACACACCACAACACACAAAACACACACACATTATAATACGCACACATACACACTAACAAAAACACACAAACATAATATAACATGATGTAAACAAACACATATGTGGCACCACCGCACCAGCTACACAGAAATCAACTAAAACTGAATCTTCCATACAATTACTCCCTCCTGACGATCCTCCTCCAGGGTTACAGGGGCTTCACGTCCTCCTGAAGCCTCCTACCTCCTCCTGCCAATGTCAGGAGGAGGAGTGCGACGCCCCTGGAGGAGGATGCCAAGCGCTATAGTAACATAAGCTAAAGTCGCCGCTACATACTCACTCCTGAAGGTTCTCCCGTCGCCGCGATGCATTGTGGGAAGTAAGAGAAAACGTACTGGCGCTAAAAGGTTTTCTATGATGCGTTATTTTATGGGATACTATTCTATTTTTATGAGTATTTTGTTATTATGGATTATTGAATTACTTGAGTTTGTAAGGTGTTTCTAAGGAATTAAACGTATATCTAAGACCTTTTACTGTATTTTTATGTATGTTTTAGTGTGATTTAGTTGTTGTATGGCCCATTTTTCACTCATTTTTCTCATATAGGCTATAACATAAAAAAAATGTCTCAACGCCTATTTCCCCTTCCTAAGCTAATCTAGAATCGACCTTATCAGTGTTTTAACCATTAAGTATGTGTGTGTGTGTGTGTGGAAATACCAAGATTAATAGACATACTATATCTAAACATACTGCGGCTTGACAACTCCGGCTCAAATTTGAGGTTATGGCGGGAACTCGAAAGATTAGGAACCTAGGAGGGTGTAGCGATCTGACCAGCTAGCCTTTGCCCGAGTAGCTACACTGCACAAATACGCACTGAAACCTGCTCCCTGGGTGAAGAGTTGCTTGACAATGTATACCAATTCTGATCTTGGTAAAACATGGTGGAAATATTGAATGTAGAGTAGTAATTAAAGTAAAAATAGAACACTTCAAGCGAATGTGCCTTTGCCTAGAACACTACCCTACCCTTATATGAAACACTGCTCCCTGGGTGAATAGCTGTTTGACAATATAGACAGTACACGTATACCAATTCTGACTTGGGTAAAACGTATATATTGTCAAACAACTATCACCCAGGGAGCAGTGTTTCAGTATAAGGGTAGGGTACGTAGTGTTCTAGGCAAAGGCACATTCGCTTGAAATGTTCTGTTTTACTTTAATTACTACTCTACATTCAATGCTTCCACCATGTTTTACCCAGGATCAGAATTGGTATACATTGTCAAGCAACTCTTCACCCAGGGAGCAGGGTTTCAGTGCGTATTTGTGCAGTGTAGCTACTCAGGCAAAGGCTAGCTGGTCAGATCGCTACACCGGCCCAGTAGCAGGTTTGTAAAGGGTGGTTCACACTGAGGTTTTTTCGGCATTTTATCGACCGAGAAGGCGATCTGGGTCTGGGGCTGGTGTCATGATCGCAATAGGTTTTTTTTAAAAATCACACACCGCTCACTCGGTCTTTTATCGACCGACTTACCGAGAATTTCGCGCGCCAAATTCAAATAAACGCAGAAGCCAGCACCACCCTCTCCCAAATCACCCCAATTATTGGTATAATTTCGGTATTGGGCACTAAAAACTAACAAATTTAACTTACATCATCGTGCAGATCTTTTCGTCCTTAATTTGAATCCCAATTTCCCATGCCAATGGCGATACATATATTACCGAAAATTTTCCATTTTAGCTACAGCCATAAACGGTTGTTAGTTTAAATCAGATTATGTTAGGTTTGATTTAGTAGATGATATCAAGGAAAAAAAGAAACTATCAATACTACTTCATAATAGGTAAAGTGCGCGAAAACTTATCTATCGCGCGCCAAATACACACAAGCCAGCCGCTAGCCCCCTATAGCCCCTAGCGCGACGTGACCCCTGACCCTGCTGCCTGAGACCCTCACTGCCCCTGGTACAAGAACGTCCCGGAAATCATTGAACACTTGCTGCTGCAGTGTCCACGCTTCCACGCCCACCCTATTAATTACTACACGCTAAACTCATCGCCCTGAACGTCACCACCTTTGAAGAAGGTGACAAGAAGAAGAAGAAGATTTGTCGACCGAAACGAATTGCGTGTGTGAACGTAATCTCCGCACTAGCCCGCAAGAGACCGACTTTTCTGTCGACAAAAAATGCCGAAAAAACCTCAGTGTGAACCAGCCTTAACAATTCATTAATTAATCTAATTTAAGCATTTTCTTAAGCCATAACTCGAGAGAGAGAGAGAGAGAGAGAGAGAGAGAGAGAGAGAGAGAGAGAGAGAGAGAGAGAGAGAGAGAGAGAGAGAGAGAGAGAGAGAGAGAGAGAGAGAGAGAGAGAGAGAGAGAGAGAGAGAGAGAGAGAGAGAGAGAGAGAGAGAGAGAGAGAGAGAGAGAGAGAGAGAGAGAGAGAGAGAGAGAGAGAGAGAGAGAGAGATTTTTTTCCCTTATACCTTATCAAAATTATCTTTTAAAACTAATCTCAGTGCATTATAGCTTTCTTCTCTACGTGATCATTAAGAAATACACAGGAACTACAGATGACGTACGGTAGCTAAATACAAAGCAAGATGAGGAGGACGAAGTCAATGGAAGGAAGAAGAAAAAGTACTGAAGAAAAAATAATATAAAGTGGGTAATAAATATCAACTTTCAATTTTCCAGAATCACTTTTTATTATTATTCTTTATTATTATTATTCTCTCTGTCTGTATCTACGTGACTATTAAACGCCGGAAATACATATCTGTACACGGGGGGGGGAGCTGGGGGGCAATGGGGGTGCCTTAAGAGGAGGTAATGGGGGGAGGGGGTTCCTTAAGGGGGTGGAGGGGGCAATAGAGGCTGCCTTAAGAGGGGGTAATGGGGGAGGGGGTGCCTTAAGGGGGTGGAGGGGGCAATAGAGGGTGCCTTAGGGGGGGTAATGGGGGGAGGGGGTTCCTTAAGGGGGGAGGGGGCAATAGAGGGTGTCTTAAGAGGGGGTAATGGGGGGTACCTTAAGGGGGGTTCCGTAATGGGGGGTTCCTTAAGAGGGGGTAATAGAGGGTGCCTTAAGGGGGGTTCCGTAATGGGGGGTTCCTTAAGAGGGGGTAATGGGGGGTACTTTAAGGGAGAGTAATGGGGAGTTCCTTATGGGGGGCAATGGGTTTTTTTCCTTATGGGGGGCAATGGATTTTTTTTCTCCTTATGGGGGGCATGGGTTTTTTTCCGTTATGGGGGGCAATGGGTTTTTCGTTATGGGGGGGCAATGATTTTTTTTTTCGTTATGGGGGCCAATGGTTTTTTCTCATGGGGGGCAATGGGGGGGGTTAAATGGGGGGCAATGGGGTTTTTTAAGGGGGGGGGCAAGCATTAATAGCTAAAAGTGCAGCACATATTATTATACAACCCAAAATAAGTAGTATTATGTATAAAGTGTATAATCTGGCGCCCCGGTAATAATAAAGTAATGTTATTATGTATACACTATATACATAGGACACAGTTATAGGCTGGTATGTATACAAGGAATGGGTAGGCCTATGTCAAGGTATTGTATTAGGCCTATGCTGATTATTTTTTTATAGGTTTTTCGTTTTTTGAATGACTTACTAACCCTTTCACGCCCAGATTTTTCCTTTGCTATATAAAAAATCGTCTTTTGCTAGCCATAAAATTACGAAATATAACCGAATATACCAAATTAGTTAGTCGACAAGGATACTAAACAGGTCATAGCTATAAAATATTGCTTATAGTCACTAAAAATCGTCTAATGGCACCCAAATTACAATGGAAATTACGTTCTGGGTCTCAAGGGGTTAAGAAAAAAATTGCTTGCATTAGGAATGGAATATACATAGAAATTATTGTATTTATGTAAGGCAGGTGGTTCTTTTGTTTGTTTTTACTTCACAAAGGACTGGCCAAGGTTTATTTGTTGTTGTTGTTGTTGTTATTGTTGTTTGCAAGAGGAAAGAGAAGGGTTGTGTTAATAAGGAATATATAAATTAATAATATTGATTGATTTTATTCACTATTGTTATTATTAATCGATATTATTAATGAATATATGAGACAATACATTATACTAGATATTATATATTGATGGTAATTATGTACTGGTTTGTTAACACACACACATACACACACACACACATACACACACACACACATACACACACACACACACATACACACACCGCGCGATGGTCAGGTTGATAACGTGACGGGCTCAATTCTGTGGGTAGGCGGTTCGAATCCTCGTGCTCCCGGGGATTTTTCACTGACAAATTCGGCCGGTTACTGTCCCCCTTGAGCAAGGGGATGGGGGTGTGTGGTGTGTGAGGTCCCAGCATTGCCCAAAGATCGGTAATAATGAGCTCCAAACTCGCACTGAGAGGGTCAAAACTGGCGATCGCGAGCCAGCTCGCGTGGACAAGACCATGGGTGGGTGAACACACACACACACACACACACACACACACATTGAAAGAAAAAGTATATATTATAATTTGATATATAAAAAACACGAGACATTACGAACACACACACACACACACACTAATACTGTTTACTGGAAATTAATAAACAAAACATATGGCATAGACCACTATTATATCTCTGGACTGTTCACGCGACAATGTTTTGAAATTGCGGGGCTGCATAGCGGCCTGGCCCGCCCGACAAAGGATATAGTGGTCTATGGACTATCATATAGACTGGTTTATCAGTATATATGATATACTGTAATCTTCGTAAATGTTTGTTCTATAATATTTTCAAATAAAAAACAGTAAAACACGCTAAAGAAAGGCCATTACGAGACTCTGATTCACTTCAACTCTTCGCCACTTAAAACTTTGCTAGTCAACTTTTATCATGAAGGGTATCAATAGAAGCGCAATTTTATTAGCTTTCCATTGATGTATTTCGTTTTCTGATAATGAATTAGAACCATGCATAAATTAGCATTAAATAAATAAATAAAATCATCAATCGGGTAATTTTCCCGATTGAAGAGGTTATTTATTTAGTTAACGCTAATTTATACATGGTGCTAATTCATTTATCAGAAAACGAAATATATAAGTAAATAAATAACACCAATCGGGAAAATTACCCGCTTGATGATTTTATTTATTTATTTAACGCTAATTTATGCATGGTTCTAATTCATTTATCCGAAAACTAAATATAGCAATGGAAAGCTAATACAATTACGCTTCTATTGATACCCTTCATGATAAAAGTTGACTCGCAAAGTTTTAAATGGCGAAGAGTTGAAGTTCATGCATATTTCTTCAGTGTCTCGTAATGGCATTTCTTTAGCGTGTTTTATTGTTTTTTATTTGATAATATTATAGAACAAACATTTACGAAGACTACAGTATATCATATATACTGATAAACGTCTATAGTCGTATAATTATATATATATATAGATTATATATATATATATATATATATATATATATATATATATATATATATATATATATATATATATATATATATATATGATCCGAGCGGCCCTCCGACTTCAGGCCCTTGTGCGACAGGCCGATATTCCGTGCGCAGTCCAGGTTAACAGTGGTCTATGCATATGTCTATAAATATCAAACTGTCCTAAAATGTCTTTGTCACTTAAAACTATAAAGAATTACTATAATCGCCTGAACTGCACGGTACTATATAGGTTCAATATAGACTATATTGAAAGACTAAGCATATTTCTATGTATCTAAATACTATAGTAGGATATATGCAATGCCCTGCCCGTGCGTGTGAGCTATCTATGATCTAAACCTAACTAACTAAGAGAAAACTAACTAACTAACTTAACTAACTAACTAAGAGAAACCTAGGAAATTATGACAAACCTAGTATTTACTTTAACCCAAAAATATCAACTTAGGAATATTTGAGTACGACAATACTGGTTTAGGAATGACGTGTTTAGATATCGGAGTGGAAACTTAATGAAGATAAGGGAACATATACTAAGGGATAACTTAAATACGGGAATATAGACTTAGGAATGACTTAAATGCGGGAATATACTTAGGAATGACTTAAATACGGGAATATAGACTTAGGAATGACTTAAATACGGGAATATAGACTTAGGAATGACTTAAATACGGGAATATAGACTTAGGAATGACTTAAATACGGGAATATAGACTTAGGAATGACTTAAATACGGGAATATAGACTTAGGAATGACTTAAATACGGGAATATAGACTTAGGAATGACTTAAATACGGGAATATAGACTTAGGAATGACTTAAATACGGGAATATAGACTTAGGAATGACTTAAATACGGGACTATAGACTTAGGAATGACTTAAATGCGGGAATATAGACTTAGGAATGACTTAAATGCGGGAATATAGACTTAGGGATGACTTAAATACGGGAATATAGACTTAGGAATGACTTAAATACGGGAATATAGACTTAGGAATGACTTAAATACGGGAATATAGACTTAGGAATGACTTAAATACGGGAATATAGACTTAGGAATGACATAAATACGGTAATATAGACTTAGGAATGACTTAAATACGGGAATATAGACTTAGGGATGACTTAAATACGGGAATATAGACTTAGGAATGACTTAAATGCGGGAATATAGACCTAGGAATGACTTAAATACGGGAATAGAGACTTAGGGATGACTTAAATACGGGAATATAGACTTAGGAATGACTTAAATACGGGAATATAGACTTAGGAATGACTTAAATACGGGAACATAGACTTAGGGATGACTTAAATACAGGAATATAGACTTAGGAATGACTTAAATACGGGAATATAGACTTAGGAATGACTTAAATACGGGAATATAGACTTAGGAGTGACTTAAATACGGGAATATAGACTTAGGAATGACTTACATACGGGAACATAGACTTAGGAATAACTTAAATACGGGAATATAGACTTAGGAATGACTTAAATACGGGAATATAGACTTAGGAATGACTTAAATACGGGAATATAGACTTAGGAATGACTTAAATACGGGAATATAAACTTATCGAGAATATAGACTTACTGAATAAGAGTGTAAACTTGAGAAATACCTAAATATGCGAATATATACTTAGGAGGGAGAACAAACTTTCATAAATCAATATATTCTAAGATAAAAAATTATAGGCCTAAAAAATTCATATAGGTCTAAAATTAATAGGCCTAAAAAATTGATGTCTAAAAATTGATAGGCCAAAAAATTGATAGGCCTAAAAAATTGATAGGCCAAAAAATTGATAGGTCTAAAAAATTGATAGGCCTAAAAATTGATAGGCCTAAAAATTGATAGGCCTAAAAATTGATAATCCTAAAAATTTATAGGCCTAAAAATTGATAGGCCTAAAAATTGATAAGCCTAAAAATTGATAGGCCTAAAAATTTGATAGGCCTAAAAATATAAGTAATGTTTCCCTTTTTTAATATTTTTAAAACTCACTAAAATAGAAAAGAAAAGTAGTATGATAATTTAATGATATAACTATTAACTATGTGATTACTTTCCATCATATTAGTGAGTTGCTTATGGAGTTACTTGAGATTAATGGAAGGAAAGATTTTGTAACTATAGTAAGATAAGATAAGATTTTCATCCTATCTAGACACATTGCAAGTACCAACTACAAGGTTATTGACTATACAAAGCGCCGCCACGTCAGCACGAACTAGGCGGACTCGAACCGCTGACCGAATGCACAGGGACGCTGCACATTGTCGTAACTATAGTACTTGTGAACAAATGATTGAACTATTTGAACTCTGAAATAGGGAAAAAGTGGGAGGGGTGAAAAGGTGGGGGAGGGGAAAGGAGGGGGGTTAAAGGGGGGGGGGGCTTTTCCATTATAAAAACAGCTAAGAGAAAAAAAATTATATATAATAAAAAATAATTAATATAATAACAATAATAAAGACGATTGAAAAATACCTAAATATAAAATAACAACAAGGAGAAATAAAAAAATATGAGAAACTTTACAATATTATTAAAAAATACGCAATTAAAATACTATAGGCATGAAAGACAAAATAATACACGAACTTAATCACTAAAAGTAGCTATGATAATATTACACATGATAGGCCTAAAAATTTGAGTTCCAAAAAATTGATAGGCCTAAAAAATTGATGCCTAAAAATTTGATAGGCTAAAAATGGATAGGCCTAAAAAAATTATAGGCCTAAAAAATTATAGGCCTAAAAAAATTATAGGCCTAAAAATTAATGTCTTAAAAATTATAGGCCAAAAAATTTGTCTAAAAATTGATAGGCCTAAAGAATTATAGACCTAAAAATTGATGTCTAAAAAAATTATAGGCCTAAAATTATAGGCCTACAAACTTATAGGCCTAAAAAATTATAGGCCTAAATATATATATAGGCCTGGAAATATATAGGCCTACAAAATGTATAGGCCTACAAAATGTATAGGCCTAAAAATGTATAGGCCTAAAAAATGATAGGCCTAAAAATATCATTACTAAAAAATTTAAATCCCCAAGCCTGAGTATACGGTTTTTTTTTTTTTACTTAATATTCACCTAAGAAACGATAAATCACATAATATATTGAGTTGCATTGTAAAGGAATAACATACTTTCTCGCATACAAGTTGTTCTGTTACTGTTTTCATTGTTTTCGTATGTAAATTCGTGTGGGTTTCTTTTCCTCATTGCTTTTCCTCTATCCTGCCTTGCTCTCCCATTACTTTTTCATTCTCCTTCACCTCAAATCTCAAATAGAGGAAGGAAGATCGGCCTAAAAATTGAAAGGCCTAAAAATTGATCGGCCTAAAAACTGATAGGCCTAAAAATTGATAGGCCTAAAAATTGATCGGCCTAAAAATTGATAGACCTAAAAATTGATAGGCCTAAAACTTATAGGCCTAAAATTGATCGGCCTAAAAACTGATAGGCCTAAAAATGTATAGGCCAAAAAATTGATAGACCAAAAAATTGATAGACCTAAAAATTGATAGACCAAAAAATTTGACAGACCTAAAAAAATTATAGGTATAAAAATGTGATCTGAAAAAAAAGTTAATTATATTACTTTTTTGGGGAGAAGGAAATGAATAGATAGAGAGGGATAAATGGAGAAAGGCCCGTTGCATTGTGGTCATCCCTCCCTAGACAAACAGACAGACAGACAGACAGACAGGCAGACAGACAGACAGACAGACAGGCAGACAGACAGACAGACAGACAGACAGACAGGCAGACAGACAGACAGACAGACAGACAGGCAGACAGACAGACAGACAGGCAGACAGACAGACAAACAGGCAGGCAGACAGGCAGACAAACAGGCAGGCAGACAGACAGACAGACAGACAGACAGACAGACAGACAGACAGACAGACAGACAGACAGACAGACAAACAGACAGGCAGGCAGACAGACAGACAGACAGACAGACAGACAGACAGACAGACAGACAGACAGACAGACAGACAGGCAGGCAGACAGGCAGACAACAGACAGACAGCCAGACAGGCAGGCAGACAGACAGACAGACAGACAGCTCACAAACTATAATAAAAGATTCTGAAATTATCAAAATATAAATAAAATATACATTAATATGCCCACTTTTTTCCTCGCCCCCAAAAAAACAAGATTTTTTTTTCACTTTTTCTTACGTGCATTGATCAAAAAATTAAGATTGGACCTTTTTGGAATGTTTTGGAATGTGTGTGTGTGTGTGTGTGTGTGTGTGTGTGTGTGTGTGTGTGTGTGTGTGTGTGTGTGTGTGTGTGTGTGTGTGTGTGTGTCCCTTCTCCTCCCCTTAATACCACCATCATCAAAATATTTATCACCACAAGGTCGATAAATTTGTAAGAAGATAAGTTTATGGAAATTTAAAAACACCCTCCTCCTCTTCCTCATAAACTAACCTCCTCCTCCTCCTCTTCCTCATAAACCCCACCACCTCCTCTTCTTCTTCTTAATAACCCACATCCCTTTCTCTCTCTCCTCCTCCTTCTTCCTCATAAACACCTCCCACCTCCTCCTCCTCTCTTCCTCTCATAAACTAACCTCCTCCTCCTCCTCTTCTTCTTCTTCCTCCTCATAAACTAACCTCCTCCTCCTCCTCCTCTTCTTCTTCCTCCTCATAAATTAACCTCCTCCTCCTCCTCTTCCAAATAAACCCCACCTCCTCCTCTTCTCTTCCTCATAAACTAATCCCCATCCTCCTCTCTCCTCATAAACCCCACCTCCTCCTCTTCTTCTTCCTCATAAACCCCACCTCCTCCTCCCCCTTCCTCATAAACCCCCTCCTCCTCCTCTCTTCCTCATAAACCCCACCTCCTCCTCCTCCTCTTCCTCATAAACCCCCCTCCTCCTCCTCTTCCTCATAAACCCCACCTCCTCCTCCTCCTTCTTCCTCATAAACCCACCTCCTCCTCTCTCTCTTCTCAATAAACCCCACACCTCCTCTTCCTCTCCTTATAAACCCCACCCCTCCTTTCCCTCTCCTTATAAACCCCACCCTCCTCCTCCTCATAAACTAACCTCCTCCTCCTCCTCTTCCTCATAAACCCCACCACCTCCTCTTCCCTCTCCTTAATAAACCCACCACCTCCTCTTCCTCTTCTTCTTAATAAACCCCACCTCCTCCTCCTCCCTCTCCTTAATAAACCCCACCACCTCCTCTTCCCTCTTCCTCATAAACCCCACCACCTCCTCTTCCTCTTCCTCATAAACCCCACCACCTCCTCTTCCTCTTCTTCTTCATAACCCACACCCCTTCTCCTCCTCCTCTTCTTCTAACCATCCTTCAACTAACCACCACCTCTTCTTCTTCTTCCAAATAAACCAAATCTCCTCCTCCTCTTCTACCCCATAAATTAACCTCCTCCTCCTCTTCCTCATAAACTAACCACCTCCTCCTTTTCTTCTTCCTCATAAACTAACCTCCTCCTCCTCTTCTTTTTCTTCCTAAACCAAACCTCCTCCTTCTCTTTTTCTTCCTCATAAACTAACCTCCTCCTCCTCCTCTTCTTCTTAAACCACACCTCCTCCTCTTCCTCTTAAACTAAACTTCTTCTTCCCCATAAACCAAATCCCACCTCCTCTTCCTCTTCCTCTTCCTCATAAACTAACCCCCTCCTCCTCCTCTTCCTCTTTATAAACCAAACAATATTTCAATAACTAATAACACCCGCCAGACACATACTATCACATTCCTTCTTACATTATAAACAGTTTAATATTCTAGCAAACTATATATTTACACAGTAATAGTTTTTGTCTATACATATTTCTATTATGCAAGCAAAATTGTTAATATTTTCTTGTTCTATCTATCTATAACTTTCTATCTAACTAACGTCTTCTCTATCTAACTATCAGAGCTGGCCAGTGTTTAAATACTCATAATATAAAAATGTAAATACTTTTGTATCAGTTAATTTGGCCATAAACCCGCCCCACTACCTGGCAACCCTGGTGTTACAGTGCACCAGGGTTTCCACGGCCAAGGACATTTCCGTATTTTAAGGAAATTTAGGCCTGAGAGGAAATTTCTAAGGAAACCCAAAATTTAAGGAAATCCATTTTTTTCGGACATGTTAAAATTTGTGTGTATTTAAAATGTCTTTACAAATGTATTTAAATACAATTGATGTATTTAGTACCCGCTCTACTAACTCTCTAACTTAACGATGCGTCCCGTGGTGATTAATTGAATTGAATTAATGCCAAAAAGGGGGAACATGCCGCAGTGATCAAAGTAATGATGAGAGTTTAATAAAAGTTTACATATAATTAATAGATTTTTTTTTATATTTACATCTTGTGACTATTTTTATAGTCACCTTGTATAATATTTGTTATATTCTTCATCATTCTCACATTGCCTCTTTGTTACGTGTCTATATAAGAACAAACTAAGATTTACTATAATACTAGCCACTATAATTCTTAAATAATGATAAGATGTGTAGGATAAACTTTAATTAATCATATATGTAAGAACCTAACTTTTATCTAACAAACCTAACCTAACCTAACCTTTACCTAACCTAATCTAGCTTTTACCGAACCAATCTTTACCTAACCTTTACCTAACCTAAACTAAACTAACCTAACCTAACCTTAACCTAACCTTTACCTAACCTATCCTTACCTTACCTAACCTAACCTAATCTAACTTTTACCTAACCTAACTTTTACGTAGCCTAACCTAAAATAAACTAACCTAACCTAACCTTAACCTAACCTTTACCTTACCTAACCTATCCTTACCTAACCTAACCTAACCAAATCTAACCTTTACCTAACCTAACTTTTACCTAGCCTAACCTTAACCTAACCTTTACCTAACCTAACCTTTACCTAACCTAACCTAACCTAACCTAATCTAACCTTTACCTTACCTAACCTAACCTAACCTAACCTTTACCTAACCTAACCTAACCTAACCTAAACCTGTTACCTATACCTAACGTAACCTTAGAACATAAAAAAAAATAGCGATTTCCGACAGAAACGGTTTTTTTTAGAAGCAGATTATTACAAAACCATTAAAAAAAAAAAGTCGTTTCGTCCAAAGTGAATTCGGTATCAAACAGGAAATTTACCGAACAGACCCAGATTCTACATAATACTAACCACTAAATAGATGTTAAATAATGATAAGATATGTATGATAAACTTTAATGAATCACATAAATGAGAATTCTGGTTTTTCTCATTGGCGTAACTAGCACGTAACTCCTTCACTACCGTAGATAACACTATAGTCGCCAGTCACTCGCCACTGCACTAATGTCGCCAGGCACAATATATTACGAATTTCATCACTATAGACTTTTAGGTGCCACTGAAGACGCATGCACAGTAGTTTATCACACTACATGTCTTCAGTGGTACATAAAAGTCTGTAGTAATGCTAAAACTCGTAATATATTGTGCCTGGCGACATTAGTGCAGTGGCGAGTGACTGGCGACTATAGTGTTATCTACGGTAACTACCCATGGCTGCCGTATTCTGTATAATGCTCAAATACCCACCACTGATCTTATAATATGCCCTTATACCCTTCTATGTGGCATTAGTAAACCCCTGAGCTATGCCTAACTAATGCCTAACCCCATTGATAAAAAAAATTATATATTACTAATCGACGCCAGTTTCTCAAATTACATAGTTTCGATTCAATTTCGCGTCATTCAAAATTCTAAAAACCATTATTTTCTCCAGATATACAGATCCTACCCTAGTTTTTCTTATACATAGATGATATATTGTCTTTTACGTACCTATAAATCCCCATGCAAGCGTAGGAACACCATTATTAACATAGGAATATAACTAAAGACAGGAATCCATAAATCACGGCTCACCTTAACGACGGCGTTTGCTCACTGATACCAACTCAAGGTCATTCACTCTGCCGACCATACACTCTGTTTCTATCATTATGCACTTGTATGTCAATAAACTATGCTTCATATTAATAGAAACCAATGTGAAATTTATCATGGTTCTTATATAACTCAAAAGGGGTCATTGATTTTACCTCAATTAAACTATATGTGTAGTTAGTGTGTAGTTAAGAGAGATATTCGGTTTTGGCAACACTGTTTACCCAAAAGTATGGCAAATATAATAAAGGAAAAAAATCGTTATTATTTAGGTGACAAAAAAGTGAATTAATAGTTCAAAAGAATGAAAGAAGTTAAAAGAAATGAAAGAATATAAGGAAATAAAAAATAAAGAATGCTACCTAGACCAGATAGTTATAATGAAATGAAAGAAGAATGAAAGAAGGTAAAGGAAATTAGAATGAAAAGAAAGATTAAAGAGAATGAAAAGACTAATTAAATGGAAAGAAATGAAAGAATGAAGATCAAATGAAAAAAAAAGAATGAAAAAGAATGAAATACTAATTAAATGAAAAGAAATGAAAGAATGAAGGACAAATGAAAGAAAAAGAATGAAATATAGACTAATCAAATGAAAAGAAATGAAAGAATGAAGGAAAAATGAAAAAAAAGAATGAAAAAGAATGAAATAGACATATTATCTACCTAAATGAAAAGAAATGAAAGAATGAAGGACAAATTAATGAAAAAGAATGAAATAGACAAATTAAATGAAAATAAATGAAAGAATGAAGGACAAATGAAAGAAGAATGAAAAAGAATGAAATATATTTGTTATACAGTATAGTTAGTTTCTGGCTATAGATGGCCTAATATGCTTCGATTGTGCCCCATCTGAAGTAGTAGATTTAAATGTGATATTATTATTATCATTATTATTATTATTATTATTATTATTATGATTATCTATATACGTATTTAGTAGTATTTAAACTCTATATAGTCCATCTCAATCTAAAGTTTTGAGACGCTAAAGATATAATACTGAAATGAATGATTAAAGTAATGCTATTGATTTGTTACCTAGCTTGATTGTAATAATAGTACAGTCAACAACACTAAAGTCGCCACCTGCACTAATGTCGCCAGGCTAATATTACGAATTAGCCAAATTCCCAACATCCGACCTCCAAACATCCGACTTGTCCAAACAACCGACTTTTTTCACCACCACATTGTGTCTTGTTTTGGCCATTTATTTTACTTTTTTTTTTTTTTTAGTTTTTAGAAAACATTGATTTGTGGCTTTATTTATGCATGAATTTTACTTTCGCGTCTACCACTGGATCGGCCTTCAAGAGCTGCATCTTTTATGTTCCATACCATTTTGTCCTTACGTTTATGGTTACTGTGATATCCGAACATCCGACTATTCCAATTATCCGACCTACCTTCGGTCCCCCCAAGGTCGGATAATTAATACTTAGCTGTATAGCATCACTAGACTTGTATGTGTCACTGAAGACAGGTACATAATATAAACTACTGTGCATGCCTCTTTAATGACACATACAAATCAGTAGGGATACTAAAATTTGTGATATATGACACCTGGCGACATTAGTGCAGTGGCGACTATAGTGTTGTTGTTGGTAGTTGATTTGATTGTGCAGTTTCATGCATATAATTATTTTTTAGACAAGCAATGAAGTGCGGCGGTAAACATGCGATTAGTTGAAATTTGGAAAGTTCTTTTACTACGTAGTATAAATTTGTATGAGGATATAATATGTAGTAATACCCGTTCTCTCTCTCTCTCTCTCTCTCTCTCTCTCTCTCTCTCTCTCTCTCTCTCTAATACCCGTTCTCTCTCTCTCTCTCTCTCTAAATATTACATCACATTCACCCAAGATACATAAGAACTAACTCTCTCTCTCTCTTTCTCTTTCTCTTTCTCTTTCTCTTTCTCTTTCTCTCTCTCTTCTCTCTCTCTCTCTCTCTCTCTCTCTCTCTCTCTCTCTCTCTCTCTCTCTCTCTCTCTCTCTCTCTCTCTCTCCTAGACACAATTTACCTCAAAGCAAAGTTAGTTTACATAGTTATCCTTCACAGTACTAACAAAATATTACTTATTGTACCCATCTTTATATTCTAACATTAACTTTCCTCTTCAAGTACCTACAGTAAAACCTCTCGTATCCGGACTAATTGGGCCAAGGAGTGGTCCGAGGAATGCAAGGATCCGAATAATGGGGGGATTATATAGGGGGGGATATGTTAAAAAAAAATAATAATAAATAAATAAAAAAATATATAAAAAAAAATAAAAAAAATCTAGGTATATACATGTATTATCTAGGAAAATTTGCCCCCTCAGAAAAAAAAAAAAAAAAAAAAATTCTAGTTGTATATATTAGCTAGGAAATTTTGACCCCTAAAAAAAAAAAAAAAAAAAAAAAAAAAAAAAAAAAAAAAAAAAAAAAAAAAATAATAATAATAATAATAAAAAAAAAAAAAAAAAAAAACTAGGTGTAGTGTATATCCTTAAAAAAAAAGAGGAGGAGGAAGAGGTCCGAATAATGTCAAAGTCCAAATAATGAGAGTCCGAATACGAGAGGGTTTACTGTAGTTAGTAATTTCTAGCATCTATTTATATGTGTCTTTCTTTTCTTTCTTTCTTTCTTCATTTTCTTTCATTATCTTTTCAATCCTTAATTTCTGGCATTTCTATTTTCCCCCCAGCATAAAAAAATTTCCTTCAGTATTTCTTAAGTCTTTAAAATATTTACATAATACATTCCTATCTTACTTTCTACTTATCATTATTATATATATATATCTCAAAATTCTCAATCATTTCACATTTATGAGATTTTTTTCTTCTCCAGATTTGCAAAATTATTAAATTTCTACATTTTTCATTTATTTTGAATGAATATCAATTTATTTTATTTTCTCCTTTCTTTATTATGCATTATTATCTCCTTTTCTATTTCTCCTTTCTCCTTTTTATCTCCTTTATAATTCTTTTATTTCCTTTTATCTCTTATTCTTTTTATTCTCTTCTCCTTTATCTCTTATAATTCTCCTTTCTCCATTTTATCTCCTTTCTCCCTTTTATCTCCTTTCTCCTTTTTATCTCCTTTCTCCTTTTTATTTCCTTTATAATTCTCCTTTCTCCTTTATAATTCTCCTTTCTCCATTTTATCTCGTTTATAATTCTCCTTTCTCCTTTATAATTCTCCTTTCTCCTTTTTATCGCCTTTATAATTCTCCTTTCTCCTTTTTATCTCCTTTTCTATTTCTCCTTTCTCCTTTATAATTCTCCTTTCTCCTTTATAATTTTCCTTTCTCCTTTTTATCTCCTTTATAATTCTCCTTTCTCCTTTATAATTCTCCTTTCTCCATTTTATCTCCTTCTCCTTTATAATTCTCCTTTCTCCTTTTTATCTTCTTTATAATTCTCCTTTCTCCTTTTTATCTCCTTTATCCTTTATAATTCTCCTTTCTCCTTTTTATTTCCTTTATAATTCTCCTTTCTCCTTTTTATCTCCTTTATAATTCTCCTTTTCTATTTCTCCTTTCTCCTTTTTATCTCCTTTATAATTCTCCTTTCTCCTTTTTATCTCCTTTATAATTCTCCTTTTCTATGTATCCTCCTCCATTTCTCCTTGTTTCTATTAGGCCTACTTCTAACTTTCTAAGGGATTCTAATATACTGTACTACAAATTTTCCTTTTTTTCACTTTCCTAACTCGCCCAAAAACTTTCAAATTCAGTTCAGGTTTTTCAGACACACATTCTATAGTTTCTTATCATTGTTCTATTTCATTGTTTTCTTTTAATATATTAGCCTAAAATTGTGATTATAAAGGGTCATCGCTAACAACTATGATATAACCATTGCTTGTTTTCTTAACTTGTACATTATTGGAGGCCTTTCTATTATCTTCTTGTCTTTTTCTTTCTATTTCCTATTTCTGTCTTTTTCTTTCCTATTTCTGTCTTATTTCTGTCTTTCTTTCCTATTTCTGTCTTTTTCTTTCCTATTTCTGTCTGTTTCTTTCCTATTTCTGTCTTATTTCTGTCTTTCTTTCCTATTTCTGTCTTTTTCTTTCCTATTTCTGTGTTTCTTTCCTATTTCTGTCTTTTTCTTTCCTATTTCTGTCTTATTTCTGTCTTTTTCTTTCCTATTTCTGTCTTTCTTTCCTATTTCTGTCTTTTTCTTTCCTATTTCTGTCTTTCTTTCCTATTTCTGTCTTTTTCTTTCCTATTTCTGTCTTTCTTTCCTATTTCTGTCTTTTTCTTTCCTATTTCTGTCTTTCTTTCCTATTTCTGTCTTTTTCTTTCCTATTTCTATTTTTGTCTTTCTTCCTATTTCTGTCTTCTTTTCTATTTCTGTCTTTTTCTTTTCTATTTCTGTCTTTTTCTTTCCTATTTCTGTCTTTTTCTTTCCTATTTCTGTCTTTTTCTTTCCTATTTCTGTCTTCTTTCCTATTTCTTCTTTTTCTTTCCTATTTCTGTTTTCTTTCCTATTTCTGTCTTTTTTCTTTCCTATTTCTGTCTTTCTTTCCTATTTCTGTCTTTCTTTCCTATTTCTGTCTTTTTCTTTCCTATTTCTGTCTTTTTCTTTCCTATTTCTGTCATTCTTTCCTATTTCTGTCTTTTTCTTTCCTATTTCTGTTTTTCTTTCCTATTTCTGTCTTTTTCTTTCCTATTTCTGTCTTTTTCTTTCCTATTTCTGTCTTTTCTTTCCTATTTCTGTCTTTTTCTTTCCTATTTCTGTCTTTTTCTTTCCTATTTCTGTCTTTTTCTTTCCTATTTCTATTTTTTTTCCTATTTCTGTCTTTCTTTTCTGTCTTTTTTTCCTATTTCTGTCTTCTTCTTTTTTCTGTTATATTTTTCCCTTGTTCATAATTATCCTACACAAACACACTCTGCATTGTTATATAAAGCACTTCCTATTAAGCTTATTGTCTTTTTAAGGTGTGTAGACATACTGTATGTCTTTTATATATGTAGTATTAATGACTATTTTCTTATATATATTTTTTTATTTTATTTTCAAGTTTAAATTCACTTATTTCCTCATTTTTATTTTCTTAACAGTTTCCTCAAAAGTTTTCATTCAAGTGATATTATTTATTTATCTTTCTTTTATTTTCATTTCAAGTTTTAAATTCACTTATTTCATCGTTGTTTTTTTTTCTTAGTTTCCTCAAAAGTTTTCATTCAAGTTCCACCATTTATTTAGCTTTATTTTCTGTTTCAATTTTCTCAGTTGTTTCCAATAATAAAGTTTCAAATTCACTTTTCTCCTATTTTTCTGATCTTATTTCTCTATTATTTCCTTCAGACAAATTTTTACTCTTATCAAACACTATTTTCTTTCTATTATTTCTTGGTTCCAATCTTTATCACAAAACCTCTATTTACTTTCGTCTTCTCTATATTTCCTTATTTCCTTCCTTATATACTATGCCTTCTCTTTTTCTTCACATTATTATTTCGTCTTTATCACAAAAATCACAATAACTATTTCCATACATTCCTTTCCCCCTTTTTTTCGTTACATAGATTACAATAAACCTTAAGGAATACATACATACATACATACACATATATATACAAATTGGAACTACGGAATAAATTGTATACATTATAAATAAATGTACCGACCCTTCCTGCATTTTACAAGCTAAAGAAAGGGAATGTTAGCGAGGGGAAAGAGAGGGGAAAAAGGGAAGAACCTGAGTATTAAAAAGGGGATGAGTGTGTTTCCAAAGTACATCAGATCTTCCCCTTCCTCCTCCTCCTCCTCCTCTTCTTCTTCCTCCTCCTCCTCCCTCCTCCTCTTCCTCTTACTCTTCAAATCCATTTTTCCCTTTTGAAAGACTATATCAAAGTGTTTACATGCTCTGCCTTCGACTCAAAACCTAGCCTGTATTTAATGTGTTTTAGCCTACAGCCTGTACTATATGCTGTACTAGGCAGCCAGGCAAGCAGGCAGGCAGGTAGATACGGTAGATAAGCAGTAGTAGTAGTAGTAGTAGTAGTAGCAGTAGTGTTGGGAGTGTAGTAAAAACGAGTGCCGAGTATGTAGGCAAAAGATTGTCGCCCTATAATGAGTAAAAAATCTTAAGAAATAGTGTTCGTATGTCTGTGTTATGTTCGCTGTTATGTAATGCAATGTTATGTATGTTCGTATGATTAAGTATGCGTGTTATGTATATCTTATGTTATGTTATGTGATGAAGAACAGTATGCTATGGCACTGAGAGATGTATGAACCCCACATAACATTAAATTGATGGCTTATCTTCACTCTATCACAATAATAATGACAACAACTATAATAATAAGAAGAGAATAATACACTTTCCTTCATCACTTTCAACTTTTCAAACACAAAACGGGGACGTAAATATTGGCGAACACGACGTAAACGAGAATTTCTTCCTCGGTAAAACTCGCACCCACACTTTTCCACCACCTCTTCCTCCTCCTCCACCTCCTCCACCAGGGGCTAGCGTTCCGCCTTCAACTTCCACCGCAGAACAAAATACCCAATGGTCCTCAAAGCAACGAAAAACCCGCAAAGCACAAGGAAATCTATCCAAATTCGGCTCCAATGATGTCCATCTCTTCGAGGAACTTTCTGGGAGACTTGTAGTGGCAGTAGGCCTCCGAACAGTGCAGGGACTTCCGGTCAAACCCGTAGATGCTGAGCAGCGTCCCCTCAAACCCGTACCTGTGGAAGAAGTGTTTTGAAAATAGGTGGTCATGGGCGCGCTTAAATAAAATATAGATATATAGATAAGAGTGCCACAAATTTTTGAGTGGCAAAAAATTTTGAGTGCCAAAAATGTTTGAGTGCCAAAAAAATGTAAGTGCCAAAAGATGTTGACTGCCAAATTTTTTTGAGTGCCTAAAATTTTTGATTGCCAAATATTTTTGAAATGCTTCCTCCTCTCCTCCTCCTCCTTACCTGACGTAGGAGATATAGGTGACCCAGCGGAGATAGATGGGAATGGTGGAGAAGTTGACGAAGAACCCGGAGAACAGCAGGACAGGGATGGATGTTATGGGCCCCAAGAACACGGCTCCCTGGAAATACATGGGAGAAATGTATCCAAATACCAAATACTAAATACATTTTATGAATGTATTTAAATACTAATAAATACATCAATTGTATTTAAATACATTTGTAAATACATTTTACATAAACACAAATTTTTACATTCCTTCTCAGGCCTAAATTTCCTTAAAATAAGGAAATGTCCTTGGCAGTGTAAACCCTGGTTCATTGTAACACCAGGGTTGCCAGGTAGTGGGGCGGGTTTATGGCCAAATTAACTGATACAAAAGTATTTAAATTTTTTATATTATGAGTATTTAAATACAATGTAGTATTTAAATACTCATTAAAGTATTTAAATACATGAAAACCAATGTATTTATAAATACAATTATAAATACACAAATGTATTTAAATACTGCCCAGCTCTGCCTACAAGCCTACACACCTGTATATTGAGACAGGCGCCTATAGCCAGGCCGAGGGACTGCGCCACCAGGGAGGTCATGATGCACATGATGGTGAACATGAAGAAGCGGTGGGCCTCCAGGGGCTGCGCCGTCAGGAAGTACACCAACAACACGTACAGCAGCGGGTAGATCACCTGTGCATGGGAAAACAGAGGTGATCAATCAATCAATCATTGGGGGCATACGCCGAGGGGGCGCGTCGCCTCGCCCACCCTACGACGCCACTCCCGGGGGTCACCACGCGCGAGTCCTCAAGCAAGCTCCCTTCCCATACCTAGCAGCTCTCGACAAAAAACATCAACTTGCCCCAGCCACGAGCCTTGTGGGCGCCCCCTTGGCCTCCTCCATGCTGGATTGTCTCTTACAGATACAACCTGGTGGGAAGGATCGGTTTCAGGGTAGCGTACCACATGCCCATACAGTCAAACCTCGATATAACGGACCTCAATTTAAAGGACTTCAAATTTAACGGACTTCGGATTTAACGGACTTCAAATTTAACGGACTCCATTCACGAGACAAATGTGTGGGCAAGAATGGCGCTATCAGACCGCTTATCGCCGCTGGAATCGTCAACTCTACATAATTTTTTTTTTTTACTTTGGAATGCTTGGGTTTTAAGGAGTTTTAATGTATCGGATATTAAGATTATAAGGTAGGAGCCTGTGTTGCTAGTGATTTAGTTGTAGAAGGTGTGTATGTGGGTTAAAATATTGAATATTAGTACGTATTAAAATTTCTTGACTTCTTCTTGTGACCTCTTTCTGTTAAGTTTCGCTTCGTAGGTCCTCTCCTCTCCTCCCTCCTACTCTCCTCTAGTGTTAGCTGAAGCTTCTACCCCGGGAGACTGCACAGTGTCACACACACACAGCTGTTCGTCTGCACTATTTGCACGTGGAATGTAAACAACCATGGCTCCGACACCCAGGCCAGAGACCCAGGCATTTCTCCACAGTAGTACTTTTTAAACTTATTTACATTACAGGTATTTATATATCTATTTACTATTGTTCATTATGATGTTTATCATGTGTAACTTGTGTCTTATAATTATATCTTAACGACAACACTGCTGCTGCCGTGACCGGCTGCGCTGCCAGGCGTGGATGAGGGCCTTGCTTGTATTTTTATCTATTTACTCATATGTATGAATAATAGCCATTAAAATGCGATTATATGTCTACATTCACCTAGAATAATGGTATTTCAAAGCATACCAAGCAGTAATGAGCGAGCCTGGAGACTTACTACCTCTCCTAATACAGGTTGAAGTTCCCAAACTCGGCATCCCAAGACTCGGCAACACCCAAAACTCGGCTATGGTTCCGGATTTCCCAAAACACGGCAGAACACCCAAAACCCGGCGCGTAGTTGCCGGGTCGGCCGCTGGGTGCCACCACACTAGGCCGCTTGGTTTCTCCCGCCGATTTGTTTGTTGTTATTGTTCAGTGGTGTTGTGACTGTAGAGTTGTGTACACTGTTATTTTGTGTACTTCTACAAGGTCTGTTCAGGTTCATGTGATTTTCATGCTTTTTTTCCCCTTAATATATCTACATTCTAAAAGTCGGAAAATTCCATTACTCGGCTCGGCGCTGGTCCCGAGGTTGCCGAGTTTGGGAACTTCAACCTGTATTTCAAAGCATACCAAGCAGTAATGAGCGAGCCCGGAGACTTACTACCTCTCCTAATACCACTCCCGTGCAGTCGTGGGCGAGCTTGCTATGTAGTGCCAGTCACTGTTTACCTTCCAACATAACTACACGGTCTGCTTGTGTTTGTAATTATTTCTAATTTATTTCACACATTTTCTGTGTTTTACCTATATTTTACCTATATTTTTCCACCCTTGGGAAATACCCTCGCTATAACGGACATCAGCTTTAACGGACCACTCCTCCCCCCCTTTAGTCCGTTATATCGAGGTTTGACTGTATAGCCGAAGTTGGCGCTGACAGACTATGCAGGTAATAGGCCTCGATTCAGTCTCACGGTGCAATCGCTGATTTGACACGTAATCATCCCAACATGAGTGAACGAGTGATAAAAAATACTGTACCGGGAATATTATTGTTTGTGTGTGTGTGTCAGTGTGTGATTTTGGTTTTTCTTAGTCTATAAACATATACATAGTAGTAGTAGTAGTAGTAGTAGTAGTAGTAGTAGTAGTAGTAGTAGTAGTAGTAGTAGTAGTAGTAGTAGTAGTAGCAACAACAGTACAAGTAACAGTAGTAGTAGTAGTAGTAGTAGTGTAATAGTAGCAACAACAGTACAAGTAACAGTAGTAGTAGTAGTAGTAGTAGTAGTAGTAGTAGTAGTAGTAGTAGTAGTAGTAGTAGTGTAATAGTAGCAACAACAGTACAAGTAGTAGTAGTAGTAGTAGTAGTAGTAGTAGTAGTAGTAGTAGTAGTAGTAGTAGTAGTAGTAGTAGTAGTAGTAGTAGTAGTGTAATAGTAGCAACAACAGTACAAGTAGTAGTAGTAGTAGTAGTAGTAGTAGTAGTAGTAGTAGTAGTAGTAGTAGTAGTAGTAGTAGTAGTAGTAGTAGTAGTAGTAGTAGTAGTAGTAGTAGTAGCAACAACAGTACAAGTAACAGTAGTAGTAGTAGTAGTAGTAGTAGTAGTAGTAGTAGTAGTATAGTAGCAGTAGTAACAGTAGTAGTATATGTAAGTAGTAAAACCATTTTTTTTATAGTAGTAGTAGTAGTCACTCACCTGGAAGGGCATATCAGCCATAGTCTTGGCCAGGTAGTAAGACTTGAGGGAGTACCAATAATTAAGGTGCTCCCGCATAAACACATTCATCTCCAGAGGGACTGTGGGGGAAAAGAAAGATAAATAAATAAATAAATAAGTATTCAGTACCTCAGAAACACTCCCTACACACCCCTACACACACACCTTGCACCCCTACACACACACCTTGCACCCCTACACACACACCTTGCACCCCTACACCAGAGCCTTTTTTAAGCAAGTCTTACTGGGCGACATTCCTTGGATATCCAGAAGGGTGGTAGTAGGCATACCCAGGGCCGTATTTATAAGGGGGCAAAGGGGGCAATGGCAGGGGGGCCCGAAAAAGAAAAGAAATAAAGGCCCCACAAGGCCACAGCCCTTTATGCCTTATCTGACCAGTGATCACCAGGCAGGGATATCACCACAGGGCCTGTATTACAAACTCAAAATTGTAGTCAAAGTTATTCTTAGTCATTAAAATTGAGAAAATTAAAATCAGACGTCTTCTTGGGAACCTAACATCGTTTTTTTCTCGAAAAATACGGTTTATTATTAATTTTAGTTCATTTTATATTTGTCATGTAATTTAATTTATATGCTGAGGGGCCCCGAACCTGTAGTGCCCCGGGCCCCCCAAGGTCTAAATCCAGCCCTGGGCATACCTGTTAAACTCCAGCTTTTTGGTATTATCTAACCCCATTTGGTAAGTTGTGTGACCCCTCCCCTCCCTCTCCATGCTGGGCTTATGACCCTTCCAGTGACACCAACAAGTTTTCACTACACAAACAATGGACGTGGTATATATGGCGGCACAAGCTTATATAGACATTAAAAGAAGAAATATGTATAAATAAAGATAATATGCAGTAATAAGAAGCACTTCTGGATCTTACACACACAGACATGATGAGCCATTGTATCCAGGAAGGATTTTATGAACAAATACCTTGTCGCCCAGTAGCTTAAAAATGTATTTACTGGGCGACAGTTTTCCATCACTGGGAGACATTTTGGTCGCCCAGTTAGCATGTTAAAAAATGCACTGCCCTACACACTCCCTACACCCCTACACACAGCCCTTACACCCCTACACACACCCCTTACACCCCTACACACAGCCCTTACACCCCTACACACAGCCCTTACACCCCTACACACAGCCCTTACACCCCTACACACACCCTTACACCCCTACAACACACCTCTTACACCCCTACACACAGCCCTTACACCCCTACACACAGCCCTTACACCCCTACACACAGCCCTTACACCCCTACACACAGCCCTTACACCCCTACACACACCCCTTACACCCTTACACCCCTACACACACCCCTTACACCCCTACACACACCCCTTACACCCCTACACACACCCTTACACCCCTACACACACCCCTTACACCCCTACACACAGCCCTTACACCCCTACACACACCCCTTACACCCCTACACACACCCCTTACACCCCTACACACACCCCTTTACACCCCTACACCCACACACCCCTTACACCCCTACACACACCCCTTATACACCCCTTACACAACACCCCTACAACCCCTACACACACACCTTGCACACCTACACACACCCCTTACACCCTACACACACCCCTTACACAACCCCTACACACAGCCCTTACACCCCTACACACAGCCCTTACACCCCTACACACAGCCCTTGCACCCCTACACACACCCCTTACACCCCTACACACACACCTTGCACACCTACACACACCCCTTACACCCCTACACACAGCCCTTACACCCCTACACACAGCCCTTACACCCCTAACACACAGCCCTTGCACCCCTACACACACCCCTTACCTACAACCTCCTACCCACCCACACCCCTTACAAACCCCTACACACACAACCCCTTACACCCCTTACACACCGCCCTTACACCCCTACCTACACAACCCCTTAACAACCCCTACAACCACACAGCCTTACACCCTACACCAACACCCCTACACACCCTACACACACCCCTTACACCCCTACACACACCCCTTACACCCCTACACCCCTACATATCCCCACATACCAGTTAAACTCCTACACACACAGCTACACCCCTACAGACAGCCCTTACACCCCTGCACACACCCCATACACCCCTACACACACCCCTTACACCCCTACACACCCCTTACACCCCTACACCCTACATATCCCACATAACCAGTAAACTCCTACACACACAGCTACACCCCTACAAGACAGCCCTTACACCCTGCACACACCCCATACACCCTACACACACCCTTACACCCTACAACACCCTACATATCCCACATACCAGTAAACTCCTACACACACAGCTACACCCCTACAGACAGCCCTTACACCCCTGCACACACCCCATACACCCCTACACACAGCCCTTACACCCCTACACAGCCCTTACACTACTTACAAGTGAGGATGCGTTGGCATCATGGCAGTGAACATGAGGAACAGCATGCAGAAGAACAGACAGCCAGAGTTATTGAACACCTTGCTGGCCTCGTTGCGATGTTGTAGTACAGCAGACCGATCAGCAGCCCTATGAGGATGTGCGAACAGATCCTCATCTTGGTTAGCATCTGGAAGGAAGGAGGTGTCAGGTTAGGGTGCAGAAATAGATCAGAAATAATGCCAAATACAAAATAGGTACGTAAATCATAATCGTCGTTCTGTTTTGACGTCAGGTTTTCCCGGAATGTCTCATGAGGTTAGACCAGCGGTGGGCACCCTGCGGCTCTTTCAAGACCTGTGCGGCTCCTGCCACCTACTTAACAATGTCCAAATTATCTTTTTTTTAAATAAAGAGATAAAATACTGGCATAGATGGCCGCAGTACTATAGTGTGTGTGACCTTGGTCCTACCGTAGATAACAGTGAAGTCGCCACCTGCAGTGATGTCGCCAGGCACCATATATCACGAATAATAGCATTACTACTGATTTGTATATGCCACTGAAGATGATACACAGTAGTTTATATCATGACTGTATAATCTACCCTGTTTCAGCGTTGTTTTATGCTTTGTAGCTGCAAGTATAGACGGTTTCAAATTTCGCTACGCGTTTTTTTTTCGGGCGACGACGACAGCGGTACGACACTCAGTAAATAAACACTAGATGGCGACTTTTTTGTTAGTAGCCACTTTGTAGATATTTTTGTAATTTGTTCATTTATAGCCCTAATATGACACAGATGAAGACACAAAATGACACAGACTCTCCAGATAGCCCCTTCTAACTGTCCTGAAATCATGGATGTAGAAATGTAACTATTAACGCCACCACACGTCGGTAAACAGAAAAAAAAGTTGTCCTGGCGACTTTATGTTATCTACGGTAGGTCTCTAGGAAAATATTGGGATGAATTCTTGTACTTATTATTATTATTATTATTATTATTATTATTGTTATTATTATTATTATTATTATTATTAAGGTGTATTTGATTATCTTGTGTGTGGGTATATTTAACTCCCATAAAGTATTATGGAGGAAGGAACATTTTATTGTTTGAAAATGTGCATTCATAATGTACAGTGCGGCGCCACCATCACTGCCGCCACGCCAAGGCTGAAGAAACTGTCTCTTCTCAAATTCTGTGTTGCCGACCGCTGGGTCAGACCGTCGATGATACGCTTCCAATTCTGTCGTCGGTTTTCATCATTTAAATTTGCAGCAAGAGTTTTATGCCCCGGATGCTCTTCTAATGGAATGATTGAGGTCTTCACTCACCCCGTCCCTGATGATGGAGAGGAAGGTGCGTCTGAAAAGAATGGTGAATTGCTTCCAGCCTGAGGTGGGGAAGGAGTTGGGGATGTCGTCAATACTCTCGTCCTCCGAGGCCAGCAGGGAGTGGTTGGTGGAGGAGGACAGGTTCACGCGCGTCTCCCCAGCTCTTGCTCCATCCTCGTCGCCCTTGCCTGTGTAGAAAAATATATATATTTGGAGTTATTTGGAGAAAATTGACATTTTGTATAAATGTACAAATATGCTATTTTCTCGGTTATTTACCAATCAATATTTTTTTGCTTTACGCCAAATGATAGCCCTTGATCTACTTCATATTTATTCTCTATACATGTTGCACTTATCTGCCATAGTTTAGTTATTGAAAAAAATGAGATTTAAAAAAAAAATCAAGGCCTAAAACTCCTTGCAAAATTTGCAATATTTTTTTTTAAATAGATTTGCTTGAAAATTTGTTCCTAGCAGTTTTCGGGCATGCTGAACACGAATCTGGAGTCAGTTTTCAGTTACAGTGATTAAAAGTCCCTATTTCAGCCAATTCACAATGACATAATACTTCCAGATATTCCTTCCAGAAGAAAAAAAAAGCTTGATCATCACAAAACATCACCTCCTCACTACCAGGTCACCACATTATTATTATTATTATTATTATTATTATTATTATCAAATCATCACCACACCAGCTCATCACCACCAAAACATCACCACCACACCACCTCCTCACCACCAGGTCACACATTATTATTATCATTATCATTATTATTAAACCACCACCCCCTCAAGGTCAAAGGTCACCCCAACACGTACACAACAGGTGGTTCTTGCCCCTGACCGCCTCCGTGTTGTCCGGCGCCAGGTTGTCACACTTCCCGCAGTGCACCGCCGAGGTCAGCTTGTGTGTGAACTCCCCATAGTCCCCGCTGGCCACCTCCATCACTGCAGGGGTCAAGGGTCAAAGGTCATTCAGGTTAGGGATTGTTAGGGGTTAGGGGGGGGGAAGAGAGAGAGAGAGAGAGAGAGAGAGAGAGAGAGAGAGAGAGAGAGAGAGAGAGAGAGAGAGAGAGAGAGAGAGAGAGAGAGAGAGAGAGAGAGAGAGAGAGAGAAAGACAGGGAGACAGTGAGAGAGAGAGAGGTAAAGACAGAGTTACGAGGAGACAAGACATAAGAACATAAGACAATAAGGAAGCTACAAGAGGCCGTGAGACCTACACGAGGTAGTTCCTGTTACTTAACACTACCTACATCCACCTTTCATCCCCATCCATGAGCCTATCCAGCTTCCTTTTAAAGCTCCCTAATGACTCTGCACTATCTGTCTACTGAGTCCATTCCAATCATTCACCACCCTATTTGTGAACCAGTTTTCCCCATTTTTCCCTAGCCTGTACTAATAAAACACCACCCAAACCCCATAACCCCCCATTACTATAACCCTACACCCATAAACCACACACACACAAAGGGAGATTTTATAGCAGTGCATCAATGGGTCTGGAAAAAATTGATAGAGAAGATCTGTTTGTGTGGGACGACAGAAGTGCAAGAGGTCATGAGAAGAAATTGAAAAGGACAACATGCAAGAGGGACATAAAAAAATACAGCTTCCCGTATAGAAGCCTAGAAGCCTGGAACAACCTTGATGCAAAAGTGATTAATGCAAGAAGTATTCAGGACTTCAAAGGCAAGCTGGATAATAGTAGATTTGGAGACGGGACAGTACGAGCATAACTCTGTTCCTGTATGTTACAACTAGGTACAACTAGGTACATACACACACACACACACACACACACACACACACACACACACACACACAATAGGTTTCAATAATTTCTATATAATTTTAATAAGTCGTTTAGTATTTGTTCTTTCTATGTATTCCTATGTATTCCTCCTCCTCCTCCTCCTCCTCCTCCTCCTCCCTCCTCCTCTCTTCTCCTCCTCCTCCTCCTCCTCCTCCTCCTCCTAACCCCCAACCCACAATACTCACAGAAGTCCGCGGGGTTGTGGTAAGAGGGACATTCCAACCCCATGCCAGACAGGAAGGGAATGAGGCCCGTGATGGCTCCTCGGTAAATACATTGACCGTCGGCAAGGCAGTACAGGTAGTCGAACTTCTCAAACAGCTTGGCGGAGGGCTGGTGGATCGTGCAGATGATTGTCCGTCCCCCTTGAGCAAGTGTCTTGAGTAGATTGATGCATTGGAAGCTACTACTGCTGTCCAAACCACTGTGTTGAGAGAGATTGATTAGGGTAAGAGGATGTTTATGAGACCTATTTCATTAAGCTTTCTCTCTCTCTCTCTCTCTCTCTCTCTCTCTCTCTCTCTCTCTCTCTCTCTCTCTCTCTCTCTCTCTCTCTCTCTCTCTCTCTCTCTCTCTCTCTCTCTCTCTCATATGTTAAATCTATAGAGTTTAAAAAAAAAAATTGTCTGAAATTATCTGGAGTTTCTGTAGTCTTTGTCCTAAGTTAAGTGAGATTTTTTTAATTTTAATATGTACAGTAATACAACCTAAAATGTTCACCTATTTCATGAAGCTTTCTCTCATAATTATGTAAAATCTGGAGGGTTTTTTTACTTTTTTTTTTAAAGTTTTATGTCTGAAATAATCTGGAATTTCTGTCATTTTTTTTTTTTTTTTAATGGTGCTTTTTTTTTTTTAATCTGTAATATAACCTAATTTTTCCTTAACTAGCCTAACTTAACTAACTTAACTAACTTTCCTAATAAATCCTTAACACAGAATTCACTTAATCAAAAATTTTGTTTTGAGTTTTACTGATGTTTTTTTTTTTTTATCAGTAATATAACCTAATTTTTCCTTAACTACCTTAACTTAACTACCTTAACTTAACTAACTTAACTAACTTTCCTAATAAATCCTTAACTATTCACTCCTTCCTCATCATTTATATTTTCTGCTTCAGTCACCTTTCTCTTATGCCATTTATTAACCTGATTGGCTCGTAGAAGAATATGACAGGCGGGTTGTTTACTAGTTAGCTAATACTCTTCTAACTCTACCTAATACTAACTTTGCTTTACTTCAACTAACTAGCTAATACTCTTCTAACTCTAGCTAATACTAACTTTACTCTAACTAACATAACTTTACTTCAACTAATTCTAGCTAATACTCTTGTAACTCTAGCTAATACTAACTTTACTCTAACTAACATAACTTTACTTCAACTAATTCTAGCTAATACTCTTGTAACTCTAGCTAATACTAACTTTACTCTAACTAACATAACTTTACTTCAACTAATTCTAGCTAATACTTCTGTAACTCTGAGCTAATACTAACTTTACTCTAACTAACATAACTTTACTTCAACTAATTCTAGCTAATACTCTTGTAACTCTAGCTAATACTAACTTTACTCTAACTAACATAACTTTACTTCAACTAACTCTAGCTAATACTCTTCTAACTCTAGCTAATACTAACTTTACTCTAACTAACTTAACTTTAACTTTAATTCACCATTCTCCCACACGCTACTTACCTGGTTGGCTCGTCGAAGAACATAACAGGCGGGTTGTTCACTAGTTCCAAGGCTATTGACAGGCGCTTCCGTTGTCCCCCGGAGAGGTTAATGGCCCGGGTGTCTCTGCATTCTGTCAGACTCAAGGTTTCCAGGATTTCATTGATCTGACGGAGGGGATGAAGGTTTAATTCCCTTGGCCTCCATTAGACTGAATATGAGAGGTTTTACTGTCTTGTGATTGGTGTTTGATCCAGAAACTGTTACAAAATATAATGACCCCTAAGAATATTATAATTACTGGAGTACAGGTAAGTATTAATTATCCGACCTTGGGGGGACCGAAGGTAGGTCGGATAATTGGAATAGTCGGATGTTCGGGTATCACAGTAACCATAAACGTAAGGACAAAATGGTATAGAACATAAAAGATGCAGCTCTTGAAGGCCGATCCAGTGGTAGACGCGAAAGTAAAATTCATGCATAAATAAAGCCACAAATCAATGTTTTCTAAAAGCTATAAAAAAATAAGTAAAATAAATGGCCAAAACAAGACACAATGTGGTGGTGAAAAAAGTCGGTTGTTTGGACAAGTCGGATGTTTGGAGGTCGGATGTTGGGAATTTGGTTGTATAATGATTGAGTTTTGATACAGAAATAATGTCATGAATGTGAACAATAGGATACGGATTAGCCCCACACTCCTCTCCATCCTGGCCTATCAAACTACACTAACCCTTGGAGGCCCAGAACGTAATTTTCATTGTAATTTGGGTACCATTCAACGCCTTTTAGTGACTATAAGCAATATTTTATAGCTATGACCTGTTTAGTATCCTTGTCCACTAACTAATTTGGTATATTCAGTTACTTTTCGTAATTTTATGGCTAACAACAGACATTTTTTTATAGCAAAGGAAAGATCTGGGCGTGAAGGGGTTAACTTTAGTGTTGTCTTGTGAGTGGAAACTTTTGACCTGTTTATTTATGCTACCTGGTAATTAGTATGTATTTTTCTCACTTATTATGGTCATGCCCCTTTATCTTATTAGGTGTGAGGGTGAGGAATGATGAGAATGAGGTGTGAGGAGGAGGAATGAAGAGTAATGATAAAGAGGAAGAATAAGGAATGAGGAGGAAGAATGACTATAAAAAAAAAATAGTAAATGATATTAAAAAAAAAGGTCATATTACAGAGAAAAATAAATGTATAAAAGTTTTGTTTTAGTTTTTTGTCTGAGATCATCTGGAGTTTCTGTAGTTTTTCTATCTAGAGTTTTACTGATGTTTTTTTTTTTTATCAGTAATATAACCTTTTTTTCATATATGTATCATTTACTAGTCATTCTTCCTCCTCCTCATTACTCATTCCTCCCCCTCATTCCTTACTCTTCCTCCTTATCATGACTCTTCAGTCCCCCTCATTCCTCATTCTTCCTCCAATCATTACTCCTCATTCCTTATTCTTCCTCCTTATTACTACTCTTCATTCCCACTCATATCTACTCATTCCTCACCCTCAATCCTCCTACCTCATCATTTATACACCTAACACCATCTCCTTCCCCCCACACCTCACTTCTCCCCACTCCTCACTCTTTCACCCACAGTTCTTTCACTCAGTGCATTTTTTGTACATGCTAACTGGGCGACCAAAATGTCTCCCAGTGATGAAAAATTGTCGCCCAGTAAGGAAATTTTTAAGCTACCGGGCGACAAGATATTTATTCATAAAATCCTTCTGGGATGCAATGGCTCATGTCTGTGTGTGCAAGATCCGGAAGTACATTTTTATTACTGCATAAAAAATAATGATTTGAATTTACATCTATGTCTTCTATTATTGCCTCTATCATCTTGTGGAGCCATCTATAACCCGTCGATTGTTAGCGCTGTGACATTTTGTTGGTGTCACTGCAAGATTCATAAACACAGCATGGATGTCGCCCAGTAAGATTTGCTTAAAAAATGCTCTGCCTACACCAGTGGCTCTCAACTCGTTTCAAGCCATGGACCACAGTTTCGCTTCGTAGGTCCTCTCCTCTCCTCGCCTCTCCTCTCCTCTCCTCTCCTCCTCCTTTCCTCTAGTGTTAGCTGAAGCTTCTACCCCGGGAGACTGCACAGCGTCGATGGCCCAATTGAAAAAATAATCCTGGACCATCTCCTTCTCGACTTTAGAGATATGATGAAAAAGGGTCGATTGTATAGGTCGGTCAAGGGTTGTTTATAAATATATATCATGTAAATATAAAGTAAAGGATTTTTCAGAAATAAATAAAATAATATTAGACAGCTAACATTTTGGTTTCATATATATTTCAGTTCATTTCCAAATATCGTGAACGTTCTGTGGACCACTAAAAAAGTTATCATGGACCACCCGTTGAGAACCACTGCCCTACACTCTTCCTTCCCCACAACCCTCCCCCCTCCTATATACTCCCACCCTCCTATCTACTCACCACCTCCTCCTTCTGCGGCCACTTCATGAGGTCTCCCAGCTTGAGGTTGGCGAAACAGGTCATGCATGCTCTCGGACACTTATTACTACTACTCATTACTACTCATTCTTCGCCTTCAATCCTCCTTCCTCATCATTCCTACACCTAACACCTCCTTTCCATCACTCAAACCTTTAAGATCTCTCATACCTATACCCATTAAGCCTATATAATGTCTACTCTTCAACACTCAAACCTAACCTAACCTAACCTAACCTAACCTAACCTCCTTTCCATCACTCAAACCTTTAAGATCTCTCACACCTATACCCATTAAACCTACTGTATATAATGCCTCCTCTCCAACACTCAAACCTAACCTAACCTAACCTAACCTATCACTCACTCCTTCCCCCTTACATCACCAGTCTTATCTCTACCCCCTACACTATTCCTCCCCCTCCTATATACTCACCACCTCCTCCTTCTGCGGCCACTTCATGCGGTCGCCCAGCTTGAGGTTGGCGGAGCAGGTCATGGACTCGTTCACGGTGAGGTGGGGGTGAAGGTGGTCGTCCTGCATGATGTAACACGACATCTTGCGGAACTTTCTCAGGTTACGTTCCCGGCCGTTCACTAAAGTGTTGCCCACGACGTTACTGATCCTGTGAGGGTGATTAGGGTGTGGTTAGGGTGTGATTAGGGTGTGATTAGGGTGAGATTAGGGTGTAGTTAGGGTGTGATTAGGGTGAGATTAGGGTGAGATTAGGGTGAGATTAGGTTATGACTAGATTAGAGTGTAGTTAGGGTGTGATTAGGGTGAGATTAGGGTGTGATTAGGGTGTAGTTAGGGTGTGATTAGGGTGTAGTTAGGGTGTAGTTAGGGTGTGATTAGTGTGTGATTAGGGTGAGATTAGGGTGTAGTTAGGGTGTGATTAGGGTGTGATTAGGGTGAGATTAGGGTGTGATTAGGGTGTGATTAGGGTGAGATTAGGGTGTAGTTAGGGTGTGATTAGGGTGAGAATAATGTTTGATTAGGGTGTGACAAAGGTGTGATTAGGGTGTGATTAGGGTGTGAATAGGGTTTGATTAGGGTGTGTCAACATAAGAACATAAGAAAATAAGGAAGCTACAAGAGGCCGCGAGGCCTACACGTGGTAGTTCCTGTCAAAGGTGTGATTAGGGTGTGAATAGGGTTTGATTAGGGTGTGTCAAAGGTGTGATTAGGGTGTGAATAGGGTTTGATTAGGGTGTGTCAAAGGTGTGATTAGGGTGTGAATAGGGTTTGATTAGGGTGTGTCAAAGGTGTGATTAGGGTGAATATAGGCCACTACGTTACTGATCCTGTTAGGGGAAGAATTAGGGTGAGATTAGGGTGAAGTTCGGGGGAGATTGGGTAAGATTAGAGTGTGATTAGGGTGTGATTGGGTAAGATTAGGGTGTTATTAGGGTGGGATTAGGGTGTTATTAGGGTGGGATTAGGGTGAAGTTAGGGGAAGATTGGGTAAGATTAGTGTGTGATTAGGGTGTGATTAGGGTGAGATTAGGGTGGGATTAGGGTGATTAGGGTGAGATCAGAGTGATTGGATAATTTATAAGGGTGATAATAGGAGGCTTATTGGATGAAAGCAGGGTGAGGTTGGTTGGTTGGACAGGGTGAGGACAGGGTAATAATAGGGTGTTTATAGTGTGAATCAGGTGAGAAGGGTGAAAATAGGGTGGGGTTAGGGTGAGATTGGGATGAGAAAAGTGAGAATAGGGTGATAAAACTGTGATAGGTTGAATGTAGAATTAAATAAGGGTGATAATAGGGTGAGAATAGGGTGAGGATAGGGTGAAATAGTGAAAGTAGAATGATAATATGATAGAATAGTGTGGATTGAAAGAGTGTGGTGGGTGGAAGGTCAGAATAGGGTGATAATAGGGTTAAATTAGGTGACAGTTGGGTCAAATAGGGTTAAATTAGGTGAAAGTAGGGTCAGAATAGGGTTAAATTAGGTGACAGTTGGGTCAAATAGGGTTAAATTAGGTGAAAGTAGGTTCAGAATAGGGTGAAAATAGTGTGAATAGGGGGAGGATAGGGTGTAAGAGGAGAGAGAGAGAGAGAGAGAGGAGAGAGAGGAGAGAGAGGAGAGAGAGAGAGAGAGAGAGAGAGAGAGAGAGAGAGAGAGAGAGAGAGGAGAGAGAGAGAGAGAGGAGAGAGAGAGAGAGAGAGAGAGAGAGAGAGAGAGAGAGAGAGAGAGAGAGAGAGAGAGAGAGAGAGAGAGAGAGAGAGAGAGAGAGAGAGAGAGAGAGAGTGACGCATGTTCAAAAGTGTGTTTACATGTGAGAGGAGGAGGTAGGGGGGAGAGGGAGGGAGTGATTACGTAACAAAGAGAGGGATGAGGTTATGAGGAAGAGGAGGAGGAGGAGGAGGAGGAGGCAGAGGAGGAGGAGGCAGAGGAGGAGGAGGAGGAGGAGGAGTGGTGAGGATTCATTGCGTGTGTGTGTGTGTGTGTTTGATGAAAGAGGAAGAGGATGTTATAGGCGGATATACACCCATTAGAGAGAGAGAGAGAGAGAGAGAGAGAGAGAGAGAGAGAGAGAGAGAGAGAGAGAGAGAGAGAGAGAGAGAGAGAGAGAGAGAGAGAGAGAGAGAGAGAGAGAGAGAGAGAGAGAGAGAGGTAGAGAGAGAGAGAGAGAGAGAGAGAGAGGAGAGAGAGAGAAGAGAGAGAGAGAGAGAGAGAGAGAGAGAGAGAGAGAGAGAGAGAGAGAGAGAGAGAGAGGGGAGAGAGAAGAGAGGAGGAGAGAGAGAGAGAAGAGAGAGAGTCTAGTAAATCCTAAAACTCGCCATTCTATTTTTTATAAGGTGAAAGGGAAAACACGAAAATCTTTATAAGGGTGTGTGTGTGTGTGTGTGTGTGTGTGTGTGTGTGTGTGTGTGTGTGTGTGTGTGTGTGTGTGTGTGTGTGTGTGTTAGAGAGAGGAATGGGAAAGGTATAATTAACAGGTAGTAGTAGTAGTAGTAGTAGTAGTAGTAGTAGTAGTAGTAGTAGTAGTAGTAGTAGTAGGCTAGTAGTAGTAGTAGTAGTAGAAGTAGTAGTAGAAGCAGTAGTAGTAGTAGTAGTAGTAGTAGTAGTAGTAGTAGTAGTAGTAGTAGTAGTAGTAGTAGTAGTAGTAGTAGTAGTAGAAGTAGAAGCAGTAGTAGTATTAGTA
>JACEEZ010010922.1:67500-80000 GCA_016584305.1 Chionoecetes opilio
TAGGTGATAGTAGTGGTAGTGTAGTGGTAGTGGTAGGTAGAGGAGGGTTTAGAGGTAATGGTGATGGTAGTGGTAGTGATGGTGGTGGTGGTAGAAGTACGTGGTGATGGTGGTAGTGGTGGTGACTGGTGGTGGTGGTAGTGGTGGTGGTGGCGATAGTGATAGTAGTGGTAGTAGTAGTGGTAGTGGTAGTAGAGATGGTAGAGGTAATGGTGATGGTAGTGGTGATGGTAGTGATAGTAGTAGTAGTGGTAGTAGTGATGGTAGAGGTAATGATAGTGGTAGTGATAGTGGTGGTAGTAGTAGTGGTAGTGGTAGTGATAGTGGTGGTAGTGGTAGTGGTGGTAGTGGTGGTAGTGGTGGTAGTAGAGATGGTAGAGGTAATGGTAGTGGTGATGGTAGTGGTAGTGGTGATGGTAGTGATAGTGGTGGTAGTAGTAGTGGTAGGGGTTTAGTAGGGGATGGTAGAGGTAATGGCGATGGTTAGTGGTAGTGGTGTTTGGTTTAGTGATAGTGGTGGTAGTGGTGGTAGTAGAGATGGTAGAGGTAATGGTAGTGGTAGTGGTGATGGTAGTGATAGTAGTGGTAGTGGTAGTAGAGATGGTAGAGGTAATGGTAGTGGTAGTAGAGATGGTAGAGGTAATGGTAGTGGTAGTGGTGATGGTAGTGATAGTAGTAGTAGTGGTAGTAGTGATGGTAGTGGTGATGGTAGTGGTAGTAGTGATGGTAGAGGTAATGGTAGTGGTAGTAGTAGTAGTGGTAGTAGAGATGGTAGAGGTAATGGTAGTGGTAGTGGTGATGGTAGTGATAGTAGTAGTAGTGGTAGTGGTAGTAGAGATGGTAGAGGTAATGGTAGTGGTAGTGGTGATGGTAGTGATAGTAGTGGTAGTAGTAGTGGTAGTGGTAGTAGAGATGGTAGAGGTAGTGGTGATGGTAGTGGTAGTGGTGATGGTAGTGATAGTGGTGGTAGTGATAGTGGTAGTGGTAGTAATGATGGTAGAGGTAATGGTAGTGGTATAAGTAGTGGTTATAGTAGTGGTGGTCTGGGTAACAGCTGTCCTTGGGCTCACCTGTAGCCCGCCGTGATGTTCATGAGGGTGGACTTGCCCGCCCCTGAGGGTCCCATGATGGCGGTGAGGCGGCCCGAACGGAACTTGCCGCTCACCTTCTTCAAAATGGTCTTGAAGCCTACGAAATCAAAGAAAAACATTAAGTAAGACCATCAAAACCCCTGAAAACATGAAGAAAAAACCTCAAAACCCCTGAAAAATCCCGAAAAACCCCCCATTGAAATCCTTTATATGGTACTAGCTGCAAAGCCGCCCTCCGGGCGGACTTTTTGGCTAGCTCCTGCGGAGGGCTATTGGTGGGCCTTCGGCCCACCAAACACAGACTCTCCAGATAGCCCCTTCTAGCTTTCCTGAAATCATGGATGTATAAATGTATGTATTAACGCCAACCCCTTCACATCACCCCCAACCCATTCACTCACCCATTACCCATCACCCCCCACCCATTCACTCACCCATTACCCATCACCCCCCCCCCCACTCACTCACCCATACCCATCACCACACACCCATTCACTCACCCATTACCCATCACCCCCCATCTATTCCCTCATCCATCACCCATCCCCCCCACCATTCACTCACCCATTACCCATCACCCCACCCATTCACTCACCATTACCATCACCCCCCCCCCACTTTCTCACCCATTACCCATCACCACACACCCATTCACTCACCCATTACCCATCACCCCCCATCATTCCCTCATCCATCAAACCCCTCACCCCCTACCCATTCACTCACCCATTACCCCACCCATTCACTCAACCATTACCCATCACCTACATCAGGGTTTTCCTCAATTCTCGCAACCCACTTTTTTCCACAATTCTCGCTAATAGGCTGCTAAAAAAAAAAAAAAAAAAAAAAAAAAAAAAAAAAAAAAAAGTGATCGGATCATATCATAAGTGGGCTTAAAACCTTCCCCTGGTCGAACTGGTTCCAAAACTGTGCCATATGATGGGATTCCGCCACGGGGGGCGGAACCTATACCACACACACACACACACACACACACACACACACACAGACAGACACACTTTCGCTTATATTATTATAGAGTGTAACTTCCTAAAACGTGAAATGAAACTAAATTATATATAGTAGTAGTGGTAGTGTAGTAGTAGCAGTTGTGGTAATAGTAGTAGTAATGATGTTTCTATATTTACATGTGATAATCTTTCTCTATCTCTCTCTCTCTCCACATGTGCGTACTGCAGAGGAAGGAGTCAAGAGATACGAGGCGAGTGTACTGATAAGCCAATATGGACGTGTTAAAGTGTTAGGAAGGTCATACAAGTGTGTAAGCTGTCATATGAAGTGTTAAGAATGTTAAGTGGTGATTTTTGCTCAGCGTTTTGTGTAAATGTGTGTGTGTGTGTGTGTGTGTGTATTCATCTAGTTGTATTTTACAGGGCCAGACCAACGCTCGTATGGCCCCGTCTCCATATCAACATTTATTTTTCTCATTCATCTTTAGTGTGTGTGTGTGTGTGTGTGTGTGTGTGTCATTCACCCATGGTCTTGTCCACATGAGCTGACTTGCGATCGCCAGTTTCACCCTCCCGGTGCAAGCTTGGAGATCGATCTTTGGGCAATGCTGGGACCTCACACACCACACACACCCATCCTCTTGCTCAAGGGAGACACTAACCGCCCGAATTTCTTAGTGGAAAAATCCCCGGGAATGAGCGGGGCCGGGGATCGAACGTGTGTGTGTGTGTGTGTGTGTGTGTGTGCTCAAAATAACATTATAAAGAACTAAGAAAATATAGGCATAACTGTACTGTCCAAACAATAACTTGCAATATTGTGTCCATATTCAGTATCGACAAAAGTAGATAACAGGGCTTCAATAGTCAATGAATTTCAACCTCAATACAAAATCCTAGGAACCATTAGTGTTCGTAACTTGGGGACGTTCGTAAATCGGGGATCATCTGTATATACCCTATAATAGTACTATAGTAATGACCTTGACCTTACCTCTATGCCTGCCCTCGGACACTGAGTAAGACAGGTCATTGAACTCGATGTGGACAGGAGGTCGCTTGGGCAGGTGTGACATGATCTTCCCGGCCGTGGCACCATTCACCACCTTCTTCCTCAGGTCGTTGCTGGGGGAGGAAAGGTCAAATTAGGTCACAAGGTCATAATAGTTCAAAAGAGGCATAATATATATAAAAAAAAATCATTGTATTTTGATGTTTTTCTTATTTCTGTATTGTTCTAGTACTTTTTTTTGTTATTCCTGAGGTCGTTGCTGTGGGGGAAAGGTCAAATTAGGTCACTAGGTCAAAATAAGTAAAATCTTGGTTTTTCTGTTTTTTTTTTTTTTTTGCTGTTGGAAAATAGGTCAAGTTATGCTACAAGGGCAAAATAGGTCATATATTGGTTTTTCTGGTGTTTTCGTATTTTTTTATATTTTGCTGTTGCTGTGGGGAAAAGGTCAAATGAGGTCACAAGGTCATAATAGTTCAAAAGAGGCATAATATGGGTCAGAAGAGGCATAATATGGGTCAAAAGAGGCATAATATGGGTCAAAAGAGGCATAATATGGGTCAAAAGAGGCATAATATGGGTCAAAAGAGGCATAATATGGGTCAAAAGAGGCATAATATGGGTCAAAAGAGGCATAATATGGGTCAAAAGAGGCATAATATGGGTCAAAAGAGGCATAATATGGGTCAAAAGAGGCATAATATGGGTCAAAAGAGGCATAATATGGGTCAAAAGAAGCAATTTGTGTACTTTTGTAATGTATTTTGATGTTTTTCTAATTTCTTTATTGTTCCAGTACTTTTTTTTAGGTCGTTGTTGTGGGGGAAAAGGTAAAATTAGGTCACTAGGTCAAAATAGGTATATTGTTGTTTTTTCTTATGCTTGTTTTATATATTTTGCTGTTGTTGGAAAGTAGGTCAAATTAGGTTACTAGGTAGGTTAAATATTGTTTTTTTCAGATTGATTTTTTTTTTTTTTTGCTGTTCTTGGAAAATAGGTCAAATTAGATTACAAGGTCAAAATAGGTCAAGTATTTTTTTCTGATGTGTTTGTGTTTGTATTGATATTTTGCTGTTGGAAAAAGGTTAGATTAGGTCAAAAGGTCAAAATAGGTCAAATAATGGTTTCTCTGATCTTTTTGTATTTGTTGTTGATATTTTGCTGTTCTTGGGAAATAGGTCAAATTAGGTCACTAGGTCAAAATAGGTCCAATATTGGTTTTTCTGGTGTTTTTGAGTTTGTTTTGATATTTTACTGTTGGAAAATAGGTCAGATTAGGGAGTCACTAGGTCATAATAGGCATAAAATAGGTTTTTTTTTTAATTTTGCTGTTGGAAATAGGTCAAATTAGGTTACTAGGTCAAAATGGGTCAAATGTTTTTTTTCTGATGTTTTTGTGTTTTTTTTATATATTATATTGTTGATTTTTTTTTATTAGGTCAAACAAGGTCAAAACAGGCATAATAGTTTTTTTTGTGTGTTTTTGTATAGTGTGTTGATACCTTTTTTTTCTTATATTTTTTTGTTCTACCGTAGGTAGTAATTTTTTTCGGTTATTTTCACCTTATCAAAACAGACAAAAACAAAATATTGGCTTTTTTGTTTTTTGGTTTTTATTGAGTTTTAATACCTTTTTTCTTATTTCGTTATTGTTCTAGTACTTTTTCGGTTATTTAAATATTACCTATCAACAGCAAGGCTATTAATGATACAAATTGCCACCTCGCCGGAATGAACTCAAGCAGCCAGTAGGTAGTGGGATTCGAACCCATGCAAGTCTTTACCAGTGAGCCAACCTCGTTTCTAATTTTCCTCCTGCAGTCATTCAATTTTCTTTAATCTTGGTTTTTTTTTTACTTGTTTTCCTTTTAAGGCGGCGTCACACTAGCACTTTTTCCGTCTATTTTTTCCAGCAACTTTCTAAAATTAAAAAAAAATTTGACTGCAAGCCGTCACACACACAAACACAATCGTTCGCCTGCACTACCAGTCAGCTGTTCCTTCGACTGTAAACAAACATGGCTCCGACGCCAGGGCAGGCTATCGCTGGTATACACTTAATTATGTGTATTATCAATCGTAGACGAGCCAAACAAGCTAAAAAAAACGTGCATGGATTCCATGAAGATTCCTCACAGCAATATAGGCCGCTCGCTTCAAGGCTTTCTTGGTGTACAAGTCATCTCTGTGGTCCCATAGCAGAGACAAGGGTGGCCTCGTATATGTATTCTATGAGAAATTCTTCTGAACTACGTGTCCGTGTCCACAGCATTTCGTCTATAATTACAAGTTGAAGTCTTGAAGAGTGAGAAACGAGTTTTGAGTGTCTTGAAAAATGTACACAACAATCGAGTCATGCGAGAGACTGTTGTTTTATAAAACTGGCTTTTAAATGTATCTACATGTGCAATAGTCACTTTAATATTTTTCATACTTTCAAATGTATTTTGAATTATAATTTGCAAAAAAATCCTGATTTACATCGAATATCTTTAAAGGAATCACTATGGATTTTTATTTGACTATGAAAGTTGTCTTCAACTTTCCATATGAAGACGATCATGATCGTCTGACTGATTCAGACGGAAAAACTAGACAGAACGAGAAAAAACCAACGGAAATCGTAAAAATAGACGGAAAAAGTGCTAGTGTGACGCCGCCTTAAATTAGCCATTCGCAACACCGACGCAACATCTTCTTTATATTTTCTTTACTCTTTCACTCATTTTCACTTCACATCACTTCGTTGCTATGCCAGGTTATTCACTCTCTGTAGCGCCTTACTTATTACATAACCAGTGACTTACAACCTGCTAAGTCACGTCACTCTGTTAAAAAAATTATCCAGTCATTTACCAAGTTCAAAGATATAACTCGCTTTGGATAAAAAAAATTCACATTAATTTTGGTTGCACGTAGATCTAATATTTTTATTTTTTTTATTTTTTTTTATTTTTACTTATCTGAGTTCAAAGATATAAGGAATATATTAGTTTTTCGCTTTTGATATCATATTCCCATTCATTCCAGCCTGTCTATCATATATATTTGTCTGATCGATTATTTTCTTTTATAATTTCAGTGTTTCAGTAAAGAATATATTTTTGGATTCATTATTATGGAATTAAAGTCAGATTTTGTATTTTCTATTTTTTTATGATCTCAAAATGTTTCAGTAAATAACGTTAGCTTTGTAAGAAATCATTTAGATTAGTTACGTTAATTTTGATTGCACGTATAGCTACTGTTTATTTATTTATATACATGAGTTTTTTTCGAGTCATTTATCTGAATTCAAAGACATAATTACCGTACCGTAGATAACAGTCAAGTCGCCACCTGCAGTCATGTCGCCAGCCGCCAAATATTACGAATTATAGCATTACTACTGATTCTTATGTGCCACTGAAGATGATACACAGTAGTTTATATCATGACTGTATAATCTACTCTGTTTCAGCGTTGTTTTATGCTTTGTAGCTGCAAGTATAGACGGTTTCAAATTTCACTACGCGGTTTTTTTTCGGGCGACAACGACAGCGGTACGACACTCAGTAAATAAACACTAGATGGCGACTTGACTGTTGGTAGCCACTTTGTAGATATTTTTGTCATTTGTTCTTTTATAGCCCTAATATGACACAGATGAAGACACAAAATGACACAGACTCTCCAGATAGCCCCTTCTAACTGTCCTGAAATCATGGATGTAGAAATGTAACTATTAACGCCACCACACGTCGGTAAACAGAAAAAAAAAGTTGTCCTGGCGACTTAACTGTTATCTATGGTAGGTAGTAAGTTCATAATTATTATTAAAGTTGTCTTCAACTTTCCATATGAAGACGCTCACGATCGTCTGACTGATTCAGACGGAAAAACTAGACAGAACGAGAAAAAACCAACGGAAATCGTAAAAATAGACGGAAAAAGTGCTAGTGTGACGCCGCCTTAAATTAGCCATTCGCAACACCGACGCAACATCTTCTTTATATTTTCTTTACTCTTTCACTCATTTTCACTTCACATCACTTCGTTGCTATGCCAGGTTATTCACTCTCTGTAGCGCCTTACTTATTACATAACCAGTGACTTACAACCTGCTAAGTCACGTCACTCTGTTAAGTCACGTCACTTCAATACGTGGATTAGGAAAAAAAATTATCCAGTCATTTACCAAGTTCAAAGATATAACTCGCTTTGGATAAATTTTTTTCACATTAATTTTGGTTGCACGTAGATCTAATTTTTTTTTTTTTTTTTTTTTTTTTTTTTTTTTTTATTTTTTTTTTTTACTTATCCGAGTTCAAAGATATAAGGAATATATTAGTTTTTCGCTTTTGATATCATATTCCCATTCATTCCAGCCTGTCTATCATATATATTTGTCTGATCGATTATTTTCTTTTATAATTTCAGTGTTTCAGTAAAGAATATATTTTTAGATTCATTATTATGGAATTAAAGTCAGATTTTGTATTTTCTATTTTTTTATGATCTCAAAATGTTTCAGTAAATAACGTTAACTTTGTAAGAAATAATTTAGATTAGTTACGTTAATTTTGATTGCACGTATAGCTACTGTTTATTTATTTATATAAATGTGTTTTTTTCGAGTCATTTATCTGAATTCAAAGACATAATTACCGTACCCTAGATAACAGTCAAGTCGCCACCTGCAGTCATGTCGCCAGGCGCCAAATATTACGAATTATAGCATTACTACTGATTCTTATGTGCCACTGAAGATGATACACAGTAGTTTATATCATGACTGTATAATCTACTCTGTTTCAGCGTTGTTTTATGCTTTGTAGCTGCAAGTATAGACGGTTTCAAATTTCACTACGCGTTTTTTTATCGGGCGACGACGACAGCGGTACGACACTCAGTAAATAAACACTAGATGGCGACTTGACTGTTGGTAGCCACTTTGTAGATATTTTTGTAATTTGTGTTCATTTATAGCCATACTATGACACAGATGAAGACAAAATGACACAGACTCTCCAGATAGCCCCTTCTAACTTTTCTGAAATCATGGATGTAGAAATGTAACTATTAACACGTCGGTAAACAAAAAAAAAAGTTGTCCTGGCGACTTTAATGTTATCTACGGTAGGTAGTAAGTTCATAATTACTTATTTTGTTACTTATTTTTATGATCTTAAAATGTTTCAGTTAATAACGTAAGCTATGTAAGAAATAATTTAGATCAGTTACACCCTCTCCCCTTCTCCCTTTCCCCCGTTTTCTCTCAATGTAAATATATTTGATATCATATTCTTCATTCCAGCCTGTATTTTTTTTGGTTTATCTATACATCTATATTAGTCTAATCATCTATATTTACATCTACGTATATTTATCTATGTTTATTTCTTCATTATTTTGTTCTTTGTATGATCTCAAAATGTTTCAGTCAATAACGTCAGCTCCGTAAGAAATACTTTAGATCCCCCCGTCCCCCTTCCTCCCCTGGCGCCTTTTTCTCTCAATGTAAACAAACATGGCCGAAGGGAGGGAGGCTAGAGGCAAACAAGGTAACTATAAATATCTTTAGTGAATTCCTTAATTAAGAGAGTCAAGGTTACATACATACATACATACAGACAGTCAGACAGACAGACACACACAGACACAGAAAGACAGACATACAGACAGACAGACAGACAAACACAGACAGACAGACATACACACAGACAGACAGACAGACAGACAGACATACACACACAGATACACAGACATACGGTTACTTCAGTTATTAAAGAAGTGATACATTACTTTACGTTTAGTGTAATTAGTGACATAATGACGAAAATAACGAAAAAAATATTAACCCCTTGAGGCCCATAACGTTATTTCTATTGTAATTTGGGTACCATTAGACGCCTTTTAGTGAATATAAGCAATATTTTATAGACATGACCTGTTTAGTATCCTTGTCCACTAGCTAATTTGGTATATTCAGTTACTTTTCGTTATTTTATGGCTAACAGACAATTTTATATAGCAAAGGAAAGATCTGGGCATGAAGGGGTTAAATAAATGAGAAATTACTTTACGGTCAGTGTAATTAGTGACATAACTAATGACTAAAATAACGAAAAAACTATTAGTGTGTTTCTAAAGCCATTTTTAGTAAGAATGAAAATAGCTGAAGTTAGTGTTAATAAGGAACTAGATAATGTTATAGACCTAATTATTACTTTTTACAGTTAGATAAGTAATAGGGTTCAAGAAATAAGCTGTTTTCACGGAATTAAAAGAAGTTACGTGACAAAAATAGGCTGTGTCAAAAATTAGGTTGATAATAATAGGCTGTGACCAATTTTTTAGGCCATGTATACAATAATGTTGTTTTAATTGTGATATATTTTTGTTTTAATTGTGATATATATTTGTTTTAATTGTGATATATTTTTGTTTTAATTGTGATATATTTTTGTTTTAATTGTGATATATATTTGTTTTAATTGTGATATATTTTTGTTTTAATTGTGATATATATTTGTTTTAATTGTGATATACATTTGTTTTAATTGTGATATATTTTTGTTTTAATTGTGATATACATTTGTTTTAATTGTGATATATTTTTGTTTTAATTGTGATATATATTTGTTTTAATTGTGATATATTTTTGTTTTAATTGTGATATATATTTGTTTTAATTGTGATATATTTGTTTTAATTGTGATATATTTTTGTTTTAATTGTGATATATTTTTGTTTTAATTGTGATATACATTTGTTTTAATTGTGATATACATTTGTTTTAATTGTGATATACATTTGTTTTAATTGTGATATATTTTTGTTTTAATTGTGATATATTTTTGTTTTAATTGTGATATACATTTGTTTTAATTGTGATATACATTTGTTTTAATTGTGATATATTTTTGTTTTAATTGTGATATACATTTGTTTTAATTGTGATATATTTTTGTTTTAATTATGATTTATTTATGTTTTGCAGGTAACTTGGCTGTTTTGAATTGCGTTGAAAATATTCGTTGATGAAAAAAAGTTAAATGTTACAGAAAATACGAAAGAAAATGAAAAATGAAAACAGAATGAATGAAGATGGAGAAAGTGATGGTAATATGATAGTGAGTGAAAAGGAGTGATAGAAAAGCCAGAAAAAAGCACAGTAAAATATAAAATAAAAAGAATAAGTGTAGCAATGAAGGAAAAGGTGATAATTATAAGGACTGAAAATTAATTATAAAAGTAAAAGAAAATAAAAAGAAAATATGCGTCGGTGTTGTGAAAATGGCTAATTAAAACAAGAACAAGAAAGCCGAGATTAAAAAAAAAAAAAAGCCGAGATTAAAGAAACAAAGCCAAGATTAAAGAAAAAGGCCATGATTAAAGAAAAAAGGCCATGATTAAAGAAAAAGGGCCATGATTAAAGAAAAAAGGCCATGATTAAAGAAAAAAGGCCATGATTAAAGAAAAAGGGCCATGATTAAAGAAAAAAGAAAGCCAAGATTAAAGAAAAAAGGCCATGATTAAAGAAAAAAGGTCATGATTAAAGAAAAAAGGCCATGATTAAAGAAAAAAGAAAGCCAAGATTAAAGAAAAAAGGCCATGATTAAAGAAAAAAGAAAGCCAAGATTAAAGAAAAAAGGCCATGATTAAAGAAAAAAGAAAGCCAAGATTAAAGAAAAAGGGCCATGATTAAAGAAAAAAGAAAGCCAAATTAAAGAAAAAGGCCATGATTAAAGAAAAAAAGCCAAGATTAAAGAAAAAAGGCATGTTTAAAGAAAAAAGGCCATGATTAAAGAAAAAAGAAAGCCAAGATTAAAGAAAAAAAGCCAACATTAAAGAAAATTGAATGACGGGAGTAGGAAAATTTGCGGCAAGGAAAAATATATCACGAATAAGAAAGAGGAAAAGTGAATGTCAGAATGAAAGTGGATGAAAGAAAGAAGTGAATGAAAGAAAGAAGTGAATGAAAGAAAGAAGTGAATGTCAGAATGAAAGTGGATGAAAGAAAGAAGTTAATGAAAGAAAGAAGCGAATGAAAATAAGAAGTGAACGAAAGAAAAAAGTTAATGAAAGAAAAAAGTGAATGAAAGAAAGAAGTGAATGAAAGAAGTTTTTTTTTTGTGACAATAAAAACGTAAAGAAAACAAAGAAAAATTATGAATGCAAAAAAGGACAAAAAATGAAAGAAAAAAATAACCTACGTAGTAATAGTGTTGAAAAGAGTGTGACTGAAAATGAAAATAGTCAGAAAATGCAAAGAAAGAAATGTTAGAGGAATAATGAGGAGCAACTGACCGATTATATGAATGCAAAAAAAGGACAAAAATGAGAGAAAATAAATAAAAAATAGTGTTAAAAAGAGTGAGTGACAAAAAAAAAAAAAAAAAAAAGATAAGTAATACTATTGGTCATTCTGAAGGCGGCATCCACCCCTATCCTCTTCCTCCTTTAGCCAACAAAAAAAGGACAAAAAAAAAAAAAAAAAAAAAATCCTAGTAATAGTGTTAAAATGAGAGTGAGTGAATACGTAGAACTAAATATATTAAAAAGATAATTATAGGTAATGATATCGGTAATTCTGAAGATGTTATCCACCCCTATCTTCTTCCTCTTCCTCCTCTATCCAATTAACCCTTGAGGCCCAGAACGTAATTTCCATGGTAATTTGGGTACCATTAGACGATTTTGAGTGACTATAAGCAATATTTTAGAGAGATGACCTGTTTAGTATCCTTGTTCACTAGTTACTTTGGTATATTCAGTTACTTTTCGTAATTTTATGGCTAACAGACGATTTTTTGTAGCAAAGGAAATATCTGGGCGTGAAGGGGTTAACAAACTTTGGAAATTTATGGGACACCGGGTTTTTTTGGGTTGGGGAAACGAATACAACTGATTTTCTTGTTTTCCTTATTAGTTTTTACAACACCAACGCATATTTTCTTTCTTTTTTCTTTTACTTTTTTCATTTATTTTCACAATTTTAATCACTTTTTTCTTCATCCCTACACTCATTCAATATTTGTGGCTCTCCAAAATCATCAAAATCACTATAGTTACTTACACAAAAATCTAAGTTAACTCCCTAAACTTGATATTTGTAAAGATTTGGCCAATTTTGGGAGAGCAATAAATGTCTTGTCTGACTCCCTACCGAAAAACTCACATATAAGAACATAAGAAAATAAGGAAGCTACAAGAGGCTGTGAGACCTACACGAGGTAGTTCCTGTTACTTAACTTTACCTACATCCACCTCTCTTCCGCATCCATGAATTTATCCAGACTCCTTTTAACCCCTTGGGACCCAGAACGTAATTTCCATTGTAATTTGGGTACCATAAGACGATTTTTAGAGAATATAAGCAATGCATTTTTATAGCTATGACCTGTTTAGTACCCTTGTCCACTAACTAATTTGGTATATTCA